>JASGXE010014490.1:0-16786 GCA_030068105.1 Sinentomon sp. SZTP_YWyxl | reverse complement strand
GAGAAATCAAGGTGTCATTGAATATCGGAACGGCGAGCATCATGAAGTACTCCACTATGGAAGAGTCCAGTCAAATTGTGTGTGAGGAATACCATGGAATAGTACAAAATTTCTATTGGGCTGAAACAAGTCCCTGCCCTTGGTTGTTGTGTTTTATGATTTTTCTGATTTTGTGATACTTGGCATTTGTCGGCCTAATGCAGCAGTTTCTGATCTAACATGTTCGGTCGTTATGCACCAAAGCCACTAACCCTAACCCTAAGCTTGAAAAAATTCAGTTCCACATTCAGATGCACCTTTCTCAACGATGGAAAAGGAATGCTGTTTTGCAAGAAATCAAAATTTCGGACAGAATTCTAGACATCAAATTCTTATCTTGAGAAATCTGTTGGAAAATTTGATTTCTAAGCACAACAGTATTCATTTTCCATCCTTGAGAAAGGTGCATCTGAACATGGAAGTGACATCTTTCAAGATTAGGGTTGGGGTTAAGGTTAGGATTAATGGCTTTGGTGTATACGACCGGTTATCTTTTCGCTGCTTTACACCCCCGTGTGCGTTTGCGTTTGTGACGAATGCGATGGATAGATGAAAATGAACTGTTAAAAGTGTTTCAGCCATAAATGTCATCCACAGGTATTTGTTCATCATTTGAAGTGAAAAAATTCCATTCCAGAAAGTTGTTCGTGTCACCAAATGAATGGCAGGATTGGGTCACGGTTGTGCGAGAAGATGTGGACGTCCTGGTTTTGCTTGTGACACATACAGATCCCAAAAATCCGATCTTCTTTCAGAAACCAGCCAACGAGATGACAGAAGGTTTTCCGTCATCTTTTGGGACACGTGCAGGGCAAATGAAAACATCTTCGCTCTTCTTGCACGAAATAAACACAGCTGCTGCCTATAAAACATCGGTTATTTTTCAGAAGGGAAGACAGCCCCATGTGAAAGTAATTCAAAAATTGACGACATTGCGAGCAGTGATGGACTGGACCACAGGGTAGGGTAGCGTTTTGCGGGTGGAACGTATCCGTATATGGACTTTTTGGGGGTGGTAAGACGCGTCAAGGGCAGAGGAACTGGGTCGGCGGCCACCACACAATGGGAATTGGGAGGCGTCAGCCCTCTGCAGGACTCTAGGCAAAGCCCGTGGCAGGGAGTTTGGGGGGACACGAGTCCCCCAAAAACTGTAACATTTTGACAAATTTGGGTTCTCCAAATGGCATCGTAACGCATTGAAATTAATAAAAGTCACCTTTTCTTCTGAAATGTGGCTGAGGCCGCCATCATCTGTAAGTTGAATCCTGGCCTGCAGCATCCGAGAAAGTTTTATTGGATTATGCTTAAAAATTCGTTTGACAGACAATGTATACGCGATAAAACAATAGCCAATAGGTTTGGAGGAATGCGGCTAATTAAAAAGATGAACCCATTTTGTGAAGAGAGAGAAGCATTGGACAGTGCATCTGCATTCTTGCAAAACCTGGATTTTCCGTTGGGTTTCGGGGGGAGAGAAAAGCAGCATTGGACAGAGAAGCTGACTCTATTTCCTTGTGGTGTTGCTGAGTTGATAAAGAGGGGCCTATATTTAGTCGGACTGAATAGATACATAGAAAAGGTTCCAACTACAATCTTCGTTGTGAAATTACGAGTATCAATTTCACTGGATGAAAATTTCAATTTCACTGGACCATCTAGCTTTTTGTTGTTGCAGCATTGCCAGCGGGACCGGCTTTGAGATGAGTCCTCAGGCCAAATACAGATCCCTGGCATTAGGGCCAGGAATCTGTCTGTGGATAGAATCAAGAAATCAACGATTCACCAATCGATCGATCCAAACACCAATAAATCAACGGAAAGTAAGACCAAGAAATCAACGACTCACCAATCAATCGATCCAAGCATCCAATAAATCAACGGAAAGTAAGATATGGAATCAAGAAAGGCAATATCAGGTCGTCTCTCGAGCAAGAGAATGATCGGGTTGAGACTTGTCTTTGGTCTGAAGTGTCCTCGGAGTGGAATGATGAAATTGTAGATACCGTTGGAAGCGTAGTCCGCAGCGAGGATTATGGTCTTGTTCTGCCAGTTGTACTCCTTGGCAGAACGATAACTGCAGTGTTCGCAAACCTGGAATTATTATTACAAGGTAAGAGGCAAGACGTGTGTGATATTACGGCTGTGAGAATCCAAATGACAAACTCAACAAAGCATAATATGGGAGAAGAAGCCGCACATGGGAAGTGGAATAGCTGAGAATGGACAGCAAATTGGGCACAAAATAGCATGTGGTATAGTTTTAAACGGAATAGCATAAAGGAAACGTAATAGCATGTGGGAAATGAAATGTGGTATTTTCCAGACGAAAGTTGACGGGAACTGTGATCATTCACAGTGGCTCAGTTGGTTCGCTGGTCTGACTCGAAATCCGAAGGTTGTGGGTTCGATTCCCGCCACAGTCGGAATTTGTGGGTTGGGTCATGCGCCATTCTGGCTGCAGTGACAGAAAGGGAGACTTAGTGGCAAGTCTTCTAGTCCTTCGGAAGGGACTTTAAGAAGGTGGTCCCGTGTGCAATTCACCATGTGCACGTAAAAGAACACTTCGTCCGTCCAAGAGTGGCGGCAAGTTACAGAAACATAATAAGCCACAGACACATACAGGGGTACCGAACACCAGTGTGGGTATGGTGAATGATTGGTATGAATGGCGCCAGAGTAAGGCGCAAAGTATGAATGGATTGATGTGGGCGAAAAGAAGCCCTGGGGAACACCCCGAAAACCTTACACAAGTTTAAAGTTTTAAAGTTTTAAGTGATGATATCTGTGATACGTGTATGTGCTGATGTGTGGCGCTTTTCCCGAGATATTTGCTCGGACTCTGCAGTAAGATCAGAGAGAGGTGAGATCTGAAGTTAGACCAGTAATTAGATCTGCCGTGAAATCATTGTGAGATTTGTGGCTCTGCGAAAAACACGACAATGTGAGCTGTAGTGTGGTGAGACCGCAATGCTGAGGTTGGAAGAGAATTGAAATATGTATTGGTAAATATGGCATTGAAATATGTATTGGTCCATGGGAGATCATCCGTGAAATCTGTGCTAACGAAATGCCACAACATGGCAAGTAAGGGTTCGCTTAGCGTTTCAGAATATGGAAGTTTTTAGCTTGGAAAGAAGTTGAAACTCTGCACAATGAGGCAGTCTTCACGTTTTTTTGTATATTGCTCAAAATGTGTCAAAATGTAAATCAGTGCTTTGGCGAGCACTGTGCCCATTGTGTTGTTCAATGCTTTAGCGAGCACTGGGCCCACGTGTTAAATATCGATAATCTTAAAAAAAAGGAGTATCAGACCTGTGCCAGTTGCAGGCAACACAGTGGCTTCTTCTCCTTCAGCAAGTAGCAGAGGGTCGGACTAACTCCGATGAATGGAGACACAGGCGGGAATCCCTTCACAATGCTGAAATCACGAAAAGAAGAATTTAAATCAACTGTAAATGAAATCTCGACTCAGCTGTCGCAGTCGAAAAACAATTTAGTTTGGAAAACTTCGGTGTGATTACAATTTGTATTATCGCATTAATTTTGCCTTGCTTCAGGATTTCGCAGGGGACATTTTCACATTTCTCACTGAAGAATCTGGACACAACAAAGCCTTGGAGTCTCGTGGTCAGAGTGCCCCTGTAATTGGAGTCTGAGGCTGTGCCCAAGCTGAGTTCCAAAGCAAGAGCATTTGAAATATTGAAATTTGGGGTTCATTTTAGGGGCAAAATTAGTGTTCCAGAGGCCGATCCGATGACAAATTACTCACCAGGCGAGCCAAAAGCTGTGCCAGGTTGGGAGAAGCAAGTCGCTGCAGGGAGCATTTTTGGCAATGGTCCATCACTTCCAGCCCCCTCCGAAATAACCCCCAACTGAAGGCCAAACAATGGCATGGTTTGGTGAACTAAAATCCGATCAGTGGTGAATTTATGCCAAATAGGAGTGCAGTAAAAGACTGGATTCTGTGGCCAGCGATGGACAACCGGCGGAATTTTGGCGGCGACCTTATTTGACAGTTTCACAAAGATCTCCCTCTGTTTTTCTCATTGCATCCATTTTTATGTTTTATTTTTACTCACACGCAGAGTATAGTAATACACTTTCTATAAGGGTACACATATTCGCTACTTGCTTCTCTAATTACTCAGTACCTGAATTGGGGAAATCTGTTCAATGTAATTTTTGAACTCAACTTGGGGTCAATCCAGGTGCAACGAAATACACGAGTATACAGCCCAACTTACGCAATCTTTTCACTCGGAGAACTCCAAGGGACTTCATCTTCCAACTCCTCTTCCTCTTCGGAGAGAGAACGAGTGTCGAGAGGTAGTTGAAGGGTGGAGAGTGAGAATGCTTCAGGTACTGGAAGAATGCTTGGCCGTCTGCTGTCTGAAAATTCGAAAACAATAAACAAGCCTGGCTTGCAGACACTGCATCACTGTTTCACTTGAGAATTTCACACCTTAAATTAGTGTAAAACACTTATGAAATGGCTATTTCCTTTTGTCAGGATCATATGGGGTGGCTGGATTCATTTGAATGGCCGATGTCTTTCATCTTGGTTGACATGTTATCATTTAACCATTTTTCTTTCTTTTTCCTAACGATTTGCATCCCTATGTGTTTTCTCTTTCATAGGTCCTGTTCATCGTTCAAGATTTCATCAGTAAAAATGTTGCATAGCCTGGGAATTTGCAAAGCCTGGTAATGATACAGGGTAAAAATGGCATCATGATATAGTGATGACAGACTTCCTTCTCAAAGTGCAAGATAACGAATGCCGAGATTTTTCAAAAATCGACTGCAGAAATTAAAGTTCCTATCTTTTAATCAATTTTTAAATTCTTGAACTTTTCAAAATCTGTTTTGGTATTACTGTTTGCATATGGGAGGCGTTATTCTCCAGCTGAACAACAAGTGCATCAGATACCTACACCTGTCACTTTGGAACAATGAAATACGATTTGATGAATTTATATGCTCTTTGAATTGGGCAGAACATGTAGGTACCGTACCTTCTAAAAGAATCTTCACATTGGCAGACAGGTTCGCGCAGTGAATGAGCGAAGCCCAGGCTCCTCCCTCAAACATATTTTAGCGAAAAAAGTCAGCCCATTCCAGAAGCTCATCCATGAAAAGAACAACTTCAAATACTGCCCATTTCAGGAAGATTGTCCTTTCACAGTGCGATTTGTACAAGTAAATGCTAATGAAAAGACTCTATGACGGACGCGGTATGCAGGCGACGAAAACAACGAAAATGAACACAGAAATAATACGGATCGTCCTCTGATTCTATTTTATGTAGCCACCATACACGGGGAGCAGCTCCACCGTTGTCAGCAACATTGCAGAAATTCAACAAAAATGGTCTCTTCGTTAGTTTCTCGACTCGCTTCGGCGACATTTTTAAATGAAAACCATGCGGAATAGAAAGGAAAGTTTTTTCGCATTGTAAATTCATGTGTAAAGTAGAATCGAGGGGCGATCTGTATAACACAAGAATAAAAGTGCATCCTCACTGCAAACACGCTCTTTACATGCGAAACACCCTGTTCAATGCCGGAAACTCGGAAGTTATTTACATGGACTACCACTTTGCAGGATCTCAACATTTGGGAGTCTGGGGAAAGAGAAAGAACTCCATGAAAAGGCTGATTATCAAATAAGAGAGGCCTGTGTGGCCACTGGGATTTGCTCAAGAATAAGCTCCAGTCTCTCATAGAGGGAGGCAGGAAATTCTGCTCCAAACAGGGGGACAGGAAGTTCTGCTCGAAAGTAGGGACCCAGCACTTTGTTTGTCAAGATTAGGTAGTATTCCGGAAACCACCCTACCTCTTCTGAGTGCAATAATTTCGGGACTAAGGAAATTATTTTTATTACACCTAGTACCATCTGCGTTTATCGGCACGGAGAGGTGATTGGCGGTTGTGGTGCTTCCGTTGAGGCTGGAACTGTTGTTGCTATTCGTGGAGCTGCTTGATCCGTTGTTTTTCTCATTGTTGTCAGTTCTATTGTTGTCGCCACTGTTCTCGACGCAACCATCGTCGTTGATGAATCTTTTCGTTTCGTTTTTGAAGCCTTCATCTGAAAGATTTGGAAATCATTGTTGCTTGTTTGAAACAACAGTACTGAATCCAATAAAAACCAGTTAAGTAAACCCAATTAGTAGCTACGAGGGTTGGTCAGTCTTCAGTGAGAATTACCAGGAAGGAAAAAAATTTCAGACCCAGTGCTTTAAACAAATAAAAAATGGCTTTGAGATTGGCTTTCGCACATTTCAGAGTGGTAAATGAATGACTATGACTGCATTATGTCCAAGATACACCAAAATCACAGATGGGTCCATCACAAAGTCTCCAGCCCGCCAAAATGGCACTAAGAGAAGCACGTCCATCAAAATCAGGCAGCCTTTCCAAAAAGATCAAATAACAGCTATGAGAAGTTTCATCAAGATTGGATAACGGGCAATTCTCATTCGAAGTTGACCGACCCTGGTACATTTGGTGCATCCAACTTTCGGGACGTGGTTTACGTTTCGCCTTTCTTTTTTTCTGAATTATAAGCAGCCAAACCTCACGTAACCCCAATCCTCATTGCCTATTGCTTGTTCTCAACCTACTGGTTGGCGTTCGCCTGTTGCATATATCCGTCTATGAGGTCCGGAAAACGAACCCGAAGTTCGCGTATACACATGTAGCTGCTGACTGTTTTGTTCAACCCAAAACAAATCGGTGAACATACCAGTGGCAACGGAGCTAAAAGCCTGTCTGCTTCTTGCACAGGAATGCCCACATACACCGACGTCAGATTTTTGTACACCAATTTTGGGCTATCCGGCAAGAAGTACGGCGCACGTCCATGAGGTCTAAAGGGCATATCTCCACAGCATATCTTTTAGTCTGTTCCAATTTTGTCTTCTTGTCTTTTGCGTCATCTTTATATTGTGTTTTTTATTCTCTTAACTTTTTATTCTCTTGACTTTCTAACTCTGAATAATTATATTCGTCACCATGCCACGACTTAACCCTTGTGGCAGTATTGTATTGTAAAAATAAATAAAGTGCAGTTAGTGGATTGGTATAAACATGCATCACAGATAAGTTCCAATTTCAATTAGGGTTCGCCAAAAGTCATCGAACATGCGAGATATTTATAGGGTCGGTTAAATGCGGCGGCCATCCGATTTGAACAAGGCTTGATAGGTTTCACGCGTTACACGATTGTCATGTATTTCACAGCGCGTGCTGCCATCGATTTCAAAATTATGTGGCCTGGGTTTTGATTGAACCCCATTGTTCGCAAAGGCAAAGCATAAAGTTGGGTCTTACCATCGCTTTCGGAGGAGGTTATGAAACTTGGAACGACGATCCTATTGGCGCCTCCGTTATCGTTGTAATCATCCGTGGTGTTTATGGTGACTTCCGGTGCCTGAGCACCTCCTGCCGCCGAGGCGGCTCCCTCTCCACCCGCATTGCCGGTTATGTTACCACCTCCCTCCTTTTCTGGTGTGTTTGGGTTGGTTGGGTTGGCAACAATGAAGGCGGAGTTCTCCTCTTTTGTGATGCTCATGTAGTAGCAGATATCCGATTTCTTCATGATGTGTCGGGGGCCAGGGTTCAGCAGGAGGGTGTCCTCGTAGAACTCCGGTAGTTCCGAGGGGCGGACTGCAACCAGGGCGACGCCGTACCTGAAAAAAAAACCAACATAACGGTTGAATTCACAATTCAAAATTTATATTTTTGTTTGCAATTAAACAAAAATCAATGAAACGCCCAAATGAAGTAAAAATAAAAAAACTCCACATGCGGTCACGAACAAAAAGTAAATAAACAGAAGGTAAAAACTGCATTAAAAAGTCAAAACAACAAGAAAAACAACAACTTATTTTTAAAACTCCATAATAACACAAAAAACATAAAAACTAAAAACTTCACGTAAAAGTGAAAACCATTTTATGCAATGACGAATTTCTAGGCAAGGAAGAGGTTTATTGAACATTCACGTATCACGTGGTGGTTCCAGCGATATTGGAGCAAGAGCCGTTTATGCACATAGAAATTGTAGACGAGTGCGATATGGGTTAGAATTAATTTTTGAACTTACGGGCATCAGGAACGTTGAATGAAAAAGGGAAAAAATGTCGCGGAAGGAACGCTGGCATAAGTGACGTTGAATGAAAATCGGCATAAATGAAGTAGAATGAAAACTGGGACAAGCAAGCGCCAAAAACTTACTTCCTGTGTGAATGGAAACTGGCATAGGTGAAGCTCTTTCCCTCGTACTCTCCGAAAAATCTGGAATCGCAGAGTCGGATGTGGTATATTTCGTTGCCTGAACACTTGCCATAGAGCCTGTGCCATTCTTCGTGAGATGTCTGACCCTCCCTGTGTGTCGAAAAGAATAAAAAAATAGTCGTAATTTCTAACTTTTTGAGCAACGATGATAAAATACTGAGTTCGGAATCTGCTGCGATAATTTTCTGGCGCATGGCTGGATTTAACTGAGCCTTCGATGCGGAACTTGTCAACTCCCCTGATGTTAGGACTTTTCACCTTTGAGTGTCTCACGATACAGAGATGCATTTTTTCTAAAAAAAATTTGATTGTGCGCTGAACTTCGAAACAGACCATATCGGGGATATTAACTTAGAGGACCTCTTGATGGCGGTATATTTCCAAGTTTACGCCCAGGTACGTAGAAATGTACGCATGAAGTTTATCTGTCCGCAGTTGAGTGAATGAATATGCCTTATTTTTTTGGGCCGCCCCCACATCAAATGGCAGTGCAAAATTGAAACAGTACCTAATTACGAAGTCAATACAAGTCCAAAACAAAACGAAAGTTTGTTTTATCGTGGGCCAGAAACCACAATAGCTCTGTGCACGGTAACTGTGATATGATGAGCACATTAGGATACACAGCATCAAGAAACCGTTGCAGAATTGGAATGCTGAGTGGGAGATCAAAAGTTGACTGCCTCAAAAGATTTCAATCGCAGTGATGGTTATACAGATGTAGACATAAAAGACATAGTAGACAGCCATGTAGACATACATGTAGACATACATGTAGACATACATGTAGACATACATGTAGACATGTAGACAGACATGTAGACATACATGTAGACATGTAGACAGACATGTAGACATACATGTAGACATGTAGACAGACATGTAGACATACAGATGCAGACATAAGAGTGTCCTTTCCTAGATCTTTTTAAGCAGAGGATTAATCTTATAATTGTGATCATTTCAGGAGTGGTAATGTGGTTTGTTTACACAATCTGAAAGCTCAACTCAATCACCCACATTTGATACAACTTGAAAATGGGCAAGTAACTTAGCCACGTTCCCAGGAGCAGACAGAAATTCCCAACTTAGGCCAAGAATCATCTTACGAGACACTTCATTTTTGAGCATGTGGTCTTTCACTGCAAATCTGTCACCAGGTCGCTGAACATATTCGTAGAGTCTAAAATATGAAATTACGATGCGAAAAGGATCCCAAGCAGGGAAGCACACTCCACGATTAGACGAACGAGAAAGTTTCCCGTTTGTTCAAGAGAGGTTGATCTTTCCAATTGTGGCACTGAGTTGAACGAAATTAAGAGTACCACATTGAATTCGATTCAATTTGAAATTTTCAGAGTTATCTTCTTTCAATATTCACGACTCGAAGATGGTCAGTGTCACAAAATGAACATGGTACAAAAATGAACATGGCAAGCAAACCACAGAAAAGAAAATGACCGACCCCGTTTATTATTTATTTATTTATTATTTCGACAAAACATCCACAAAATGATTTGGTGGATGAACAAGGACACGATTACATAACACGAAGAAAAAGTAATAACAAACAACAACAGTCTTACATGGATTACACATAGTCAGTGACAAGTTAAAACAAAACAAGATCACATAAGCCCTTCAGTAAAGGAAGCCAGACAACCTGAATTAATTGACAATAATTCTCAATCGTGTCTTATCCCGCTATATGCATTTTTCGAAAACTGAATGGCTATTCCCTATGGACACCGGACACCCCCTGGAAATGTTGGGTTAGGCATGAACAACGAAGGTTGTGTCACCACTGCACAGAACAATCAGAGGCATTGCGATACCCTGGCAACAATTTGGTAATGGCTTCATCAATGATGTGCTCGGAAAAAGAGAGGAAACAGCAGGCAAAACATCTGAGATGGGGCCATCCGAACAAACAGTGAAAGGGGCTCCACTTGAAAAGCGCTGTCACCCCTCCGATGCCTCACAAGTAAATATGGCTGCTCATCTTGGTCTAACTAATTGAATTCACTCAATGCTCATGAATTTGAAGGGCACAATTGGCAAAATAATAATCAATTTTAAAAGAAATAACAACTTTACAGCTTGCCGAAAACAACAAAATTATTGTCTGATGCGAGAGGCGTGAGAAAGAGTTTGTATGATAAGGGGTGAATCAGAAGGCAGGCTATTCCAAGAGGAAATTGTCAGTGGGAAAAAGGAATTTGTAAGGACATTTCGTCTACATTTCGTTTTGTTAATCAAACCCATTTAGGAATTCAATTTCATGCCAAACATCTCTGGAGTAAAAGTCAAACAATGCCATTGGTTTGCGCAAGTCATCATAAACTTACTGTCCTCTGGATGTATGGAGAAGGAGGGTCACCAAAGTGGAAGTTCCAGGACAAGTACAGTTGTTTGCCAAAAGTGCGTACTTAAATTCGTCCTCGCAAACGACGTGCTCGGCGAATTTGACGTGGATTTTGTTTTCGGGTCTGAAGATCTGGACGTATTGTGGAACATTTTGGGCGTAGTCTTTGACTGCCCAGGATCGTAGAATGGTGTGCTCGTCCTGGAAATTTAAGAATACAATCCAATTTCTGGTTGGAGTTGTTGGCAATCAGTACGGGACAATTGTTACTTACGAGGCCCGCAGAAACGCATTAATTAATTTCAGGATATGAGTGAAAATCAATTAGATTGGAACGGATCTTTCGATAAGTATAGCTGGTGTACCTTCGCATAGACGTTTTATTGTCGGAAATCACAATGAAGCAGAAAAATATAAAATAGAATAATGAAATAAAATGAAATGAAATGAAATGAAAGAAATAAAATAAGTAAAATAAGTACAATAAAATGATAAAATAATAAAATAATAAAATAAAATGAAAAATTGAACTAAAATATTATGAAATAATAAATAAAAAATTAAATAAAAATGCAAAGTAAATTAAAAGAAAGCACAATAGAAATGAAAAACAGTACGAACCACTCAGATTTCCAACGTCTAGAGGACGCAACGGCACAATGGTGGCCAGAAATAATTTCACCGAAAACTGTCAGAGCTGGCTCGCCTTGCAGTGAATTTTCAACAAACCCGCATTCAAAAGACAAGAAAACCGCTGCGAAATGGCCGCTCTCATTTCGCAACAGCCCGAAAAATCCTTTAACAATCTTGGCCCCATCTTGAATTCCAGCTGTTTTGAGTAATGCGCCTATGAAACAATCTGCTATGCAATTCCTGAAGTCCCCTGTGATGTGTGTTGCATACGACACATTTATTGTAGGGGTAAAAAAGTTGGGGTTGAGAATTGCGCCTATGAAATAATCTGCTACACTCTTGACACGAAGTTCAATTTGGAACACAATATTTCAACATGGGAGACAGGAAGTGTTCTTTTAGGAACACTTGATCTGTTATCGGAACACACTGAGTGCAGTGTGTTCCGATAACAGATCAAGTGTTCCTAAAAGAACACTTCCTGTCTCCCATGTTGAAATATTGTGTTATATTGGAACACTTTAAGTGTTCCAATGAACACGAAAGGTGTTCCAATGGAAACTTAAGGTGTTCCCAATCGATCATGTGTTCCAAATCTGTGACAGGAATGCCACAGATTTGGAACACCCAGTGTGTTCTTGGAACACACTGGGTGTTCCATAAATGTTCTCAAAAGAACACCTCCTATCTAAACCCATGTAAAAACATAGTGTTCCAAACTGAACTTCGTGTTTAGAGTGTGTGCAATTCCTCTAGTCCCATGTGCTGTGAGTTGCATTGGGGTAAAAAAGCGAGTGTTGAGTACTGCGCCTATGAAACAATCTGCTATGCAATTCCTTTAGTTCGTTGTGATGTGTGTTGCATACGGCATATTTATTGCAGGGGTAAAAAAGCAGCAAAATGCGCTTTTCATGTATTATTGTCCATCTGTCCGTGACGCGTTTTCAAACCCTGCCGCGACTTAAGATGGCAGAGAGCGTTCTGTGCAAGAATGCTCGATTGGCTCCCTACTCGCAAGAAAAAATATTTTTTTCTTACCTTAAGCTATCTGAAGCCGACCGAACCCTGCCCCTCTCTGAAAACAAGCTCGCTGGAGGCCCCGGCCTGCCATCTAAAGTCGCGGCAGGGTTTATAAACTGGCGCCTGTGACTTCGTCGCTTTCTGTAGGCAAGCCTGGAAGTAGGCTGCACTCTGATTTATTGTGAAATGTGGATGCATACACCGGACAGGATCTGTCTAAAGTCCCGAGATGGCCCCTGAATGATGACCATTTAATTTTTTCATTTGTTTTTCTTTCACCTTGTCATTTTCGGCTTTCGATTGAGTGACGCATGAAATGTCACCGCGCGATAAAAGCACTCCGGTTTCGCACGAGTGCAGTAGATACTTTGCTGCATTGCACATTCAGGAAAGTCCAATATGAATCAATTTTTCTTTCAGTTGGAGACATTGCTGCCGACATTAAATGGGTTTTATAAAAAAGCGCAAACCGCAAAGCAGTATAATTACAGTCATCTCGTCACATGAAATTCCAAATTAGATACGCAAGCACACTTACAGCAGCAGTTTTATCGGCGTAGTTCCTAGCTGCTAAAATGAAGCATGCTTCGGCGTCGTTCATCCTGGCACGTGCTAAATCGGCGTCCTTCAAACAGGAGCCTTGGATGTAGATCACTCGCTGCGCCCAGATGGGCACCTGTAAAATCATTCTCATTGTTGTGTCCAGTTCCATTGGGGATAAGAGCACCACGTAGTAATCCTGCAAAATATGAGAGGGTGTTATAACCAAGCGTGTTCAACTCTCCACTGCTTGCATCTTCTCGTGCAGCAGCGCAGCGTGGCATCCGCCTCTCTCACCCCGTCATCCTCATGAACGTTCCCGCGGCGGACAGAAGAGCGCGCTGTTTGAATGGATCCAGATTGGAGAATGACGAAGCGGCAACTAAAATTGGTCGTAACTTTTAAAGTTTTCGTCCAAAATCCATGAAATTTTTCCAGGAAGTAGGTCTTGCCATAAGGCCCAATCATTCCGTAGTTTCACAGGCGCTTCCTCTTCATACGGCTTTTGGCTGCGGCAAAACGGCATCACGGCAATTATTTGGTTCGAGTCTCCTCTTTCTGCCCGCCGCCAAAGAACCCGGCAGAGGAACCGAGATGCCAGGTCGCTGAGCTTCTTCATTGCTATCCAGTTTGAATGTAGATCGCTGGTTATAACTAACTCTCAGAGCCATATGGCTGCAAAGAAAATCGGCTTAAAAGTTAGTAACACCTTGAACTCTCTTAGGGAAAGAGATTTCCCGCTCCCTACAGGAAAGTTAATCGTTATGAAAGTTATTCTGAGGGAATGTTACTCTCTTGCCACCAGTGAAAGTAATTCTTAAGAAAAGTTACTCCATGGAAAAGTTAATCTCGCTCTTTGTGAATGTTATCTAAAGGAAAGTTACTCTTTTGGAAAGTTACTCTCGCCCCCCAGTGAATGTTATGATATACGAATAGGAAAGTTCCTCTTTGGGAAAGCTACCCTCGCAAAAAAGTTCCACGAATTCCATAAAGAAAGTTCCCGAATTTCTAGCTTTCCAGGTGCAAAACACATTCCCGAATTTTCCAGATTTTCCAGGTGCAAAACACATTCCCTGAATTTTCCAGGTTTTCCAGATGCAAAATGCATTCCCCGAATTTTCCAGGTTAACCAGGTGCAAAACATATTCCCAGATTTTTCAGGGCAAAATTCCATTCGCGAACCAGGGAAAGTTAATCTCAAGGAAAGTTGCTCTATGGAAGAGTTATTCTCAGTAGGAAGTTCCCAAGAAGAAACTGACGCTTACAGTTGCTTGATCCACTGCGAAGCAACGCCACTTCGTAGTTGTGAGGTATGTTGAATGATACGCAACATAGCAGGAAGTATTTGCCTGACTTCTCATATTTTCCGTTGCTAAGAAATTTTGTGGTGACCTCACTTCTAGCGTGTGATGCACCCATTCTGCGTGGAGAAGATGGTTCAACACAAAATTTTCACAGCAGCGATCGGCTTCGGTAACTTCCTGTTTTTTGCTATTTTGCAGAGCTATCTTTCCCATATCATAACAACAAATTTAAAAGGGATTTAAACACGCAGTTACACAACAAAATTCGAACATTCAAAACCTCGATAACCTTGGAAACCTTAGAACTGGAAAACGGTGAAAACATCCCCAACACATCAGCAAAAGTTTGGATTACACCGACCTTCCTGCTAGAACATTTGGGGAGTCTAACACCGAGCGATGGGTACACGCTGTACGCAGGCAGAGCTGGCTGCAATGTGGTCGCCCTTAAATTATTGGCCCAATCAAGAAAGGACTCTGATAAGACTTCAATGAGACCTTAAGTCCTTCTTAAGTCCAAGGACCTTTTAAGTTCAAGACCTTTTAAGTCCTAAGAACTTTTAACCCTTATCAAGAAATTAATCTCATAAAAATTGTGCGGGGCTTTCCGCTGAATTCTCGCCTCAAATGATAGAAATAGAGCGAATGAGTGAGTTCATTTCTGCTTACCTGCAAAAGTGGATGGGCATAAAATTCGTTCAAAAAGTCCATTATGGTATCCGCCTGGAGAGTGGTGCTGCAAACGACCACGTGTTTTTCGCTTTGTGCCCTGTGAGAGGAATATGTGCCGCCGAGTTTCTGCCTTTCCATCCATGTGAAGGCCAGTTGTTCAAACTATATCAAAAGACCATAAAGCGAAAAAATTGAGAAATTATCTGAGATAGACTTGTTGGGAAAATCGGAGGAAATACACGCCCAAATGGAACTAAATGGCATTTCACTTCCTAAGAAGCTTGCGAACGTTGATGTATTGTTCGCAAAAGCAGAAACGGTATTCGTGTTCCAAAGAGGCAAACAGTTTTCTATTCTCCCCATGTATTTTTGCGTGATTCGGTTGGAGTGCTGTCATTTCTCGGAGAACTTCAGTAACTATGGTCATTTTAACTTAAAAATTCATGCCGCGGATTCGAACCCACGATCTTTCAGCCTTCAGATCATGAGTATGGCGCTCCACCAAGTGTTGGGCATTCAGAAAACCGAAAATTTGGGCATTCAGAAAATCTCCGCAATCGGGGAGTTCGCACTGTCTGTGTTGCCATCTCTTGGGGATCTTGCGCAGTTTAAAGGTCGCACGTCGCTGATTTATCCAATCTGGGCTTCTCTTAAGGAAAATTTCTCTGCGTAAAAGGTAGCTATTTTTGATAAATGCACAAATTGATCCAAAGAGCTCCAAATGACATCAGAAATTCCATTGGATTTTTTATCGTCCTTGTGGAGAGTTTGGTTTCTTTGAGGACTCTATTCAAAATCAAATCCACTTAATCCGGCGAAGTGACAATTACATTACGGCTGATTTTACCGTGCATCTGTGAATTTCTTGTCGATTATGATGCCACTATCGCAGCAATTGCGGAAATTTTAGTTCAAATACAGTCAGGGTGAGAATTTATTAAAACTTGCAGATTCATAATTTTATTTCAATCACAAGATAACCTGTGGGAAATATTTGGCTTTCATAAAACCGTAATTCTCAAAAGAAATCTGACATCATATCGCCTTGGCCAAAAGAGAGATAAGTAAAAAATTAATTTCTATTCCTGTGTTTTCCATTTGGAAGCCATTTTATGCATCAATCCTTTTGCCCTCTTGACTTGGTCAAGACGATATATGAATCCGACTTGCCTGAGTTGGAAGGACTATCAATGCGACACATATCATGACGACCATATACAATTGAGAAGGCCATATGTCAGGAATATAATCACCATAGCCAACAGTAGAAAAAGTAACGACAACGAAATAGGTGGACTGGAATAGGTTCAAATGCCGATGACCTGCGCGCTGGAAGTGTTGAAAACCACAGACGCTGAGGAATGCAAAGAAACAAAAACGTAAAGATACAAAAACGTTAGCAAAAATCATTGAGCCAAATTGGTTGAAACCAAAGCTCAAAGTGTCCCGAAAGGAAAGGAAAGAACAGGCACGGTTTCTCGAAAAAGGGCACCAGCGAAAATTGTGGGAATATTCCCCATGTGTATCCTCCACTTGAATGTCTCATGTGTCAGGTTGCAACATTGAGTTTTAACAGAAACCCTCATTTTCTCCCCAGACGGGAATATCTTAAAATGTTAATTATTTGTCATTTAAACGTGTGTGGGAAAAACTGTGTTTTTCGATAACATTTTAGAATGTCCTATCTCATGTGGACTGGGCAAGTTTTCATTCTTGATCCTAGATCCTAGATCCTTGATCCTAGATCCCCAATTTCGTTAACCTGCATCATTAGTAAGATTTTCGAACACATTCTGTGCACAAATATCTATCGCCATCTCGACTCTGTAGAATTTCTGACCGCCAGCCAACACGGGTTCCGAAAAAGCCTATCCTGTGAAACTCAACTGTGGGACTTTTGGACGACCTTTCAAAAT
>JASGXE010014489.1:0-10930 GCA_030068105.1 Sinentomon sp. SZTP_YWyxl | reverse complement strand
AGGAGAGGTCTCCCCACAACAAACCGCCGGGAGAAGGGACCTTGATTTTGAGGAGTGCTGGAGTCCCTCTGTTAATTTGGATTTGAGTGTCCTTTTATAGGGCCAAAAATCGAGACAAACTGAAAATCCTCGAACAGGCGACAACGGAGTGGGAGAGAAATTCAAAACTGGGATCAGGGTCCGAGTTCGAATTTTGGCCACGGCACTGCATTGTTTTTGCAGTGCAGCGGTTCGATTCTTTTCACGTGTCGAGTTTCCCTTGCACTTCATTGTCGCCAGCTCTTAATGGCATGATTGGCATACCTTCCAACAACATGCAATTGTGCCCAAGTAAAATCCGACTTCCATATGCCATTCATAGGTGTCAACAACTGATGATCAATGCGTTTTTTAGATGGATAAAATCAGTGCCTCCAACAACACAAGGCCGTTGCACGAGTTTGTGACGTCATAATGAGTGGATGGTGGAAAGAGGAAAAGACGATGCGAGTATGGTGCGTCCGAGGTGTGCTGCCCACGGAAACTTGACATTTCTCTTGAACCGGTTAACCGATTTTGATGAGACTTGTTGTGCCAAGGGACTATTTCAATGGTGTATAACAACCCCTAACTTTTCATGCTGAAGCTCCACTAGAATTTGAGGGATAAACGTGTTCAAGTTGAGAAGTGATCCAATTCCGGCTTCCTGTCACATATTTTCAATGATTGTGCGATATTTTCCGTTGCAACATGGTTTCCACCTGCGAGAAAGTTGTAGAGGAAACTTTCAGCTTTCCAAAAACACCAAAATCATTGAATTTGAGCGCCATTTCACTATTTTATGACCAGAGAAAAAGCGACACGGCAGCATCGTTTTGTTTTTGAGCGGGGAAGAGGCCACAACTCCCTGGGATTTCCAGGGAGGCGCCGCATCTTCCCCGCTCAAAAACATAACAATGCTGCCATGTGTTTTCTCTGGTCATAAAAATATTGTCAAATGGTGTTCAAATTCAATGATTTTGGAGTTTTTGGAAAGCTGAAAGCTTCCTCTACAACTTTCTCGCAGGTGGAAACCATGTTGCAACGGAAAAAATCGCACAATCATTGAAATTGTGTGGCAGGAAGCCGGAATTGAATCACTTCTTTTCTTGAACACGTTTATCCCTCAAATTCTATTGGAGCTTCAGCATGAAAAGTTAGGGGTTGTTATACACCATTGAAATAGTCTAATTTTCAGCTTTCCAGCACAACAAGTCTCATCAAAATCGGTTAATCGGTTCAAGAGAAATGTCAAGTTTCCGTGGGCAGCACACCTCGGACGCCGCTCACCCGCATTGTCTTTTCCTGTTTTCCACCATCCACTATTTATGACGTCACGCCATTTTTACTTCTCGTGCGAATGCCTTGTGTTGCAGGAGGCACTGATAAAATCCCTTCTCAATAGCCTTTTAGATTCGTGCGATGGCAAATTGTGCATGCAAGAGGTTGAGGATTCGTTCGGAGGCAATATCTGCCGTTGCACCGGCTACAGATCAATCCTCGACGCCTTCAAATCACTGTCGAACGATGCCAGTCCCGATCTGAAGTGCAAGCTTGCTGACATTGAGGTTGGGATTTTTCAGGGTGAACAGGGATTAAGTTGTGAAATTAGATGCAGTGGTACGCTTTCATTTGCAGCCACTTTACTATTGAGGTGATTTTTGATGGCAGGCCGTGCCCCACAAAGAAGAGTCGTGATATTCGTACCACCGCGCACCCCCACGTACCACCCGCAATTTAATCTCTGGGTGAATTATTCGGAAGTTGTGTAAAAATTTTGGGGAATTGCTCTTCATGCCAACAAGGACAAAAATGAAAGACAGGATTTTTTTTCAACACCCCGCTCCTTCCGGAGTTTTTGCCCACAAAAATTTTCAGTTTCCAGAAATTGCCGCAGGGCAGCCAGAACATTTTGAGGCAAAACTCTGGAAGGAGTGGGTTTTCGAAAAAATACTTCAAATACTACAAGGTGTTCCAAAAGCCCTGCAACATAGGCTCAGCAGTGGTATTTGTTGTTTGCTGGTCTTTTCGTTATTTTTCTGTATTCTCCTCCCCTTCTTTAGCTGTCTCAGTGATGGCGCTGACTTTAAAAGAGCATGATTTTGCTGTGTAGTGCGGCACATCCACTGAGTTGCCGTGATGGCATCAAACTCGGTGGCCACATCGCGGCAACTCAATGGATGTGCTCCACCACACAGCAAAATCACTTCAGTATGCTCTTTTAAAGTCAGCGCCATCACTAAACACTCTGTCTCTAATACAATGATGGTTTTGGCTGCTCGAATATACCTTCCGTAAAACTTCCAATAAACGCCCGGTGTTTTTGATTTTTTTGTCTCATCGCCCCGACGCTTGTTGGAGACCCGGCCGCGTATTTGATCAATCTATACGAATTTGGCACTTTTCCATCTAACCACATTCGAACCCACAGCACCTAAGTGAGAAAAAACACTCGGAATAAAGAAAATAGATTAGGTTGGGTTAGGGTAGGTTAGGTAGGTCAGGTTAGGATAGGGTAGAAAGGTTAGATTGGGTTAAGCTGGATTTTGTTTGCTTTTTTCTTAACGAGTAAAGTCGGGACATTTCCCGATTCGTATAGATTAATAAAATACGCGACCCGGCCGGCGTTTAAAGCAACAGCACCCATGCACCTCGTTCGCGAATCACCTGTTTGGGGGAATGTCAATTGAAGACTGCCTTTTGGAGACTATTGGAGACCCGGCGTCTATTGGAGACCCGGCGTCTATTGGAGACCCGGCGTTTATTGGAGACCGGGCGGGTGAATTGCCTACATTCACCCGGCAAAGAAATTGCCGAGTGAATGTAGGCAATTTCTGCTCACACCCGGCGTCTATTGGAGACCCGTTTATTGGAAGTTTTACGGTAATCCATGGTTGATTCGGTCTGTTCAGTTGGCCATTGTCAAACAATCATCTTGTGCCTACCTCATCATATCTCACCCGTATCTGTTTAACAGGAAACTGGATATCTTAATAAAAAGCACAGCATTCACCACTCAAATTTTGGCATGGTTCCTCTAAACAATGGACTTGATACCAACCATATTTTCGTCAATGGATCAGAGTGGTACAGACCAAAAGATTTGGCAGACCTCTACGCTGTCCTCGATTCGATGGGCAACAGGAAATATAGATTGGTTTCTGGAAATACTGGGGCAGGTTAGTGGATAAATAGTGCAATCATTCTGACAATTGTTAATGCGTGTATTATCTGCATTCAGAATAATAATTGCCAGGACTAATTGCCGTTCCGATGACGGTTTACTGAGTCGGCAAAGAGGCCACGTGTACAGGGTGAGATAAATGCTGTCGCCTGTATAACTGTCTTCCAGAGATTTCGAAACTGTTTTCTCCTTGAAAGATTTTTGTTTTCACATTTTCTTGCAATTTTTCCCCTCGCTTCCGAATTCCGTGGCAGGAGATGGCTACTTATTCAGATTTCAGAACAGCAGCAAACAGTGGTGCAAAAGTTAACAAAATTGATTTCATTTCTGTACTCGTATTGGAGTTGTTGGCATCCGCGATTGCTGAAGCTGATGACGCCATTGACGAGAAAAAAACTTGCCCCGCATTAGCTTTATCCCTGGAGTTAGCGTTACACCGTTCATGATCACTCCGCTGTTTCACCGTGTAAGCAAGGTGTGTAAAATAAGAAGTGAAAGAACTGCGCTTCATTTAACATGGAGTCAAATGGGAGCAGAAATGAGACCGAAATGTGTACTGCTGGATTGCGGCGTATCAAGGCGGAGTGCGCTACGAAAGACATGCGAGTGAATGGCGGACCGCGGTGCGATGCCCACAGAAAGTTAAATTTCTCCTGAACAAAGTGACGGTTTTTGATGCGGCTTGCTGTGGTGCAAAGCTGAAATATGAGCGCTTCCACACATGTATAATGATCCCAACCTTTCGTCGGGTAAAACTCTAAACCATTTGAGTAACAAAAGTGCTCAAATTTCGGTGTTATAAAATTCCGGGTTCCTGCCAGGCATTTTCAAAGATTGTGCAAATTTTTCCGTTACAACATGGTTACGGTCAGCGGAAGAGTTGTAGAGGAAGCCTTCTAGTTTCCAAAAATACCAAAATCGTTGAATTTGAACACCATTTGGCAATTTTGTGGCCTGGGAGTCGCGGCCTCTTCCCCGCTAAAAAACGAATTTATGCATCGTTTCGTTTTTGAGCGGGGAAGAGGCCGCGGTTCCCAGGCCATAAAATTGCCAAATGGTGTTCAAATTCAACGATTTTGGTATTTTTGGAAACTAGAAGACTTCCTCTACAACTCTTCCGCTGACCGTAACCATGTTGTAACGGAAAAATTTGCACAATCTTTGAAAATGCCTGGCAGGAACCCGGAATTTTATAACACCGAAATTTGAGCACTTTTGTTACTCAAATGGTTTAGAGTTTTACCCGACGAAAGGTTGCACTCATTATACATATGTGGAAGCGCTCATTTTTCAGCTTTGCACCACAGCAAGCCGCATGAAAAACCGTCGCTTTGTTCAGGAGAAATTTATCTTTCTGTGGGCATCGCACCGCGGTCCGCCATTCACTCGCATGTCTTTCGTAGCGCACTCCGCCTAGATACGCCGCAACACCGCAATGCACTTTTTGTGCCACGAAAATCCCGGAGTTCGCTCACTTGTTCTTTTACACACCTTGGTGTAAGCATGGCCCATCCAGCATGGCCTGGATATTTCATGATATATACAACACACAAGCATGGCTTATTCTGTTGCCTGCCAGTTGTTACAAACCAACAAAGACACTTATTCATATGATGCAACACAGAAGCACTGCTTGTTCTATTTCCAGCCAGTTGTTACAACCAACAAAAGGACGCTTTATGTTACAACACCCAGTGGCGTGCGGTGTGGTGCCAGATGCAGGCAGGCACTTTGTCCAGAGAAGTGTCGTCGAAGATGCGTTGCGCGAAGCGCAACGCCGGGGGAGGGGTTCGGGGAGGGGGTGTCCCCCTCCGTGAAGGGGAAGAAATTTTGAAAAATGGAGCATCAAATGGTGCTCAGAATGCTCAAGTTTTTGAAAAACTGAGCATTTTTTCACAACTGTGTCCAGTGGAATAGCAGCAAGGTGCGGACGACATATTTCAGTGAGGTGGTTCGCAACTGAGGTGAAAGGAAAAAATCACTTTGGAAATTTCAAAAGAATCTATCACAACAAGCAAAGCCCAGATGGGTGTCAGAAATTTTAATTGCTGAGCAGTGTCCCCATGCCCCCCGTTCGCGCAGGCCTGGCTCGCCGCTGCAATCCAATTTCAAGCTTTTTAACCAATAGGCATTTCCATGTTCAATGTTGCATTTCCATTTTGGTGAACATTATTGCGTTTGCGAAACATCCATTTCAAATCAAGCCCCGAAAAATCGATATCTTCAGTGACAAACGCGAAAATGCACCATTTGAGTGTCTTTAATCAAAAACACAAGTGAGTAAATTGAAATTCATTGGCTTCACAAATTGTGGCACCGACTTCAAAAGCTCATTCAATTGGCACCACATTTCAAAAATTTTCACAAATTTTTTCCCACACACCAGAATCTGATTTTTTCATGAGCAGAATTCAATGCTTCCCTTTTCTGTTGTTTCCCATTCCCGCAAAATCATCATTTGGCCGCACTTGACATTCAAAAAATGCGGCAGACGGCATGCCTTTGGCGAAGCGAGGTTTGCATCAATCGCAGGCTGGCCTGCGATGTCATCTACAGCAGAGCGAGCAGCAGAGGGCTGCGATCAGCGGGAGACAACGGAACAACACGAATCTTCACGCTTGCTCTCCGCAGAGATGCAGCTGGAGGCAGATTTCAAAGTGCCTACTGGGCAACAAGTACTGCTCCACTTGCAGTGGGTGAATTCACCTGACGGGATGGAGCGGCACAGGCTAATCGCATCCCCACAGGTCCCTCAAAAGCAGGCAGTATCGCATTTTGCCTCCTCTGAATCTCGCGCGCCGAAGGAGCAGTGGATTCGCTTGCGTCTGGAAGACCAGCGAGAAAGAGGGTGGGTGAGGTAAACTCATCGGGAAAGAAGGGAGTTCCCAGTTGAGGCATCGTTCAGCAGACACTCAGCAGGCAAATCAGAGTGTGCCTTTCTCGGAGATGGCTCAGTCCATATCCGTATTATTTGTGGACTTTGATGGGCCGATTGCAAATGTTTGCAAAAAATTAAAAATGCACAATTCATGAAATTTTTCTTGGGCAGGCAGCGCCTGCCTTGCCTGCCCTGACCGCACGCCACTGCAACACACAAGCATGGATTGTTCTATTTCCTTCCAGTTGTTACAACCAACAAAGACACCTCATGATGCAACACACAAGTTGGTTTGTTCTATCTCCTGCAAGTTGTTACAACCAACAAAGACACCTCATGATACAACACACAAGCATGGATTGTTCTATTTCCTGCCAGTTGTTACAACCAACAAAGGCACTTCATGTCATAACACACAAGCATGGCTTGTTCTGTTTCCCGTCTGTTGTCACAACCAACAAAAGGACGCTTTATGTTGGAACACACAAGCATGGCTTATTTTATTTTCTGCCATGTTACAATAACAAACAAGGACACTTCATTTTAATCACACAAGCATGGCTTATTCTATTTCCTGCCAGCTGTTACAACCAAACAAAGACACAACATGTTACAACACACAGCATGGCTTGTTCTATTTCCTCCTAACTGTTACACCCAACAAAATGACGCTTTATGTTACAACACACAAGCATGGCTTGTTATATTTTCTGCCAGCTGTTACAATAACCAACAAGGACACTTCATGTTAAACCCACAAGCATAGCTCATTGTATTTCCTTACACTGCCTCAACCACATATCAAGACAACCAAAGTATATGTTGATCAGGATTGCAAACATGAGCGCGAGCATTTCAACCCACAACCAACAGAAAGACGTTCATGCAGAAATTAAAATATCATAAACTAAATATTGCATGCAGCTTGCAACATTCTTCTTGGCAAACATCTCCAACGATCACCATCTTTAATTGACCCGTTTCATACCCCAAAACAACAACGCAGGGATCTTCAAGTTCGACGGACCGTTCGATGCCTACATTTTAATAAGCCAAATTGCCGATCTCAGGAAACATTCTGTCACTTCAGATGGGTACAAGTTGATTGTCGGAGGCTGCAAATCACTGACGGAAACCTTGAAGATTTTTCAAGATATGCAAACTCGTCCGGGATTCCATTACTGCAAGGAACTTTCTGATCACATCAAGCTCGTGGCGCATGTTCCGGTCAGAAACGTAAGTTTGGCTTTGGCAGAAGGTAAAACCGATTCCTGTATGGAAAACGGGCCTTGTGATTTTTGGCAAAAACAACTTGATGAAATTTCGCGACGCGTCATGGATAAAATTTTCGCAGAAAAGAAAGTTAAAATCATGAACTGGCATTTGGTTTTACACGGGCATGTGTGTTGTGAAAGATAGAAGAGCAATGTATCAAATGAAGAATCTGAGGTTTGGCATTTCAACATTTCGTCAATTCGGTGTGCGTCGAATATGAAAATTCCACATTTTGACTTTCTGTCCATAAAGTACCAAACAGATTATTCATTGGATGAGGAAAGAGAAGGGTGTGTTTTAGGAGTCTCATGATTATTGCAGTGTCAAGAGTCATAATCATTGTATTCGCAAGACATGAGCACTTACTACCACTACTACCAGCGCTTCCCCTGCAGCACAGCTGATATTCCTGACCTGGTGTGTCATGCTGACTTTTTATAAGCACATATCCGCATAAGCCCGTTGAGAAACCACCTTCCCGTTATTTTTCCAGATTGGAAGTCTTGCTGGAAATCTGATGATGAAACACGATCATCCGGAATTTCCATCCGACTTGTTTCTCATTCTGGAAACTGTTCAGGCTCAGATTACTGTCGGTCAGTCGAAATTATTTTGTGGAATTACACATTCGCACGATTCACTATTCGCGGCAAGACTTCAGAGTTCAGACCATATTGCACTTTTGCGAGTGTTGCAAAAATCGAACTTCAAGAAACCTTTTTATCTGTAATGAAAGCTCCTCTGCATCACGCGTATATACTAATAACAGAAAATTTCGGTCACTGCAAATTGCATCATAACAACATTCGAGTAACGTTTGACGGTTGCGGCAGTGCCGGAGTGCCGAAACAAAAGCTGCGAAATGCTTAAGATCAAATCTTCATCTTTGCATACAGAGCGATAAGCGAGGGGGTGAAGTAGAACTTGAACAGTTTTTGAATCTAAAACTCTGCAGAACCAAAAGCAGGAACATGCATCAGATTGACTCTGCACCTTCGCATTTAAGGAGCGGAAAGCGAAAGGGTATCATTTGAACATTTTTGCATTTAATCCCGTTCGAAAAGGAAAGCTGCAACACGCATAAAATTAAATCTGCACCTTTGCATACGGATCGAAAAGCGCAGGGGTATAATTTGAACATTTTGAATTCAAGCTCCAGCCTCCAACGGTGGAGAGATAGGTCGCGACTCGCGAGTAATGGAAATCCTCCGTGGTTTTTGCTTGCAGGGATTTTGTTACGAGCAGGTTGGTCGAGAGGACCTTCCCACTAATCTCCGCAACTGAAATTTCCGCAACTGAAATCTTCGCACAAAAATCTCCGCACAAAAATCTCCGCAACTGAAAACTACGGAGGATTACCATTCTTCGCGACCTATCTCTCCATCGCTAGAGACATAAAAGCTGCAGCACATTTGAGATTAAAATCTGTACTTTTGCACGGAGCGAATTGCGAAAGGGTATACCGTTGAACTTTTTTGCATTCAAACCAGAAACAAATGCCGCAACACGCTTCAAATTGAATCTGTGAACTTTGAACATTCCCGGGAATTTTGGGAATATTACCGGGAATGTTCCCGCACTGCGAACACCCTAATCGAGTGAACTCACCCAGTGCTGCAATTTTTTCTACACAGTGAATCAGCAGAACCTCACAAATTTATGTGTGCTGCGCTAACCTGTCAGTTCACGTGCGAGAATGCACAAATTGATGTCTCTCAGTCCAGCAACCTCTTTCGGGCACTCGACAGACCTTCTTGGCAGGAGATCTTCAGGAACACAGTGGTTTGCGGACGCAATCCACTCTTGAAGTTGAATACGGTATAGTTTGATAGCTCAGTTTTGAGAATTAGTTCCCGGATATTCTACAACCACATGGTGAAATCCATCGGGGATCCAAGCTGGCATATACATTGGACATTGGACATAACCCACGGCAGTCAAAACAAAAAGAATCTGCCAGAAGAAGCTGTGAACAGATGCCATGTAGAAACTGACACGTGCGCCAAATTTATCGAGTAAACTGAGTTCGTGGAAATGGAGAATGGCCGTCGAACAGTTGAACTCCTTCATTGCTCGAGGTGGATTTGAAATTGAAATCTGGATTGCTTTTTGCCGCCGTTTTTTTTTTTCAGCACAAATTGACGGATGCGAATCGTCTTTCTCGTTGTCGGATTTTCTCAGTGTGAACATGCACAAAAAGGTCATTTTGTCAATCAGTCTGACAGCGAAAAGCAACACTTACATCTGCCGAACATTCAAGGTATGTACCTAAAATACTCTTTTG
Organism: Sinentomon sp. SZTP_YWyxl; assembly: GCA_030068105.1. Taxonomy (NCBI): domain Eukaryota; kingdom Metazoa; phylum Arthropoda; class Protura; order Sinentomata; family Sinentomidae; genus Sinentomon; species Sinentomon sp. SZTP_YWyxl. The sequence continues at coordinate 1,291 of JASGXE010014489.1, read as the reverse complement.
TACCGTTAGATAAATGGATCCGTGATTTCCGAATTCAGTTAGTTTTTTTTCACATTTAAATGTGCAGCTATTAACAATCAGCGACAGGGACAGTTGCTTGATTCGATTGTTGAAAATTTTCCCCTGGTCGCTGTGTCAGGTTCCCCTTCCTGAAAGTTCCATGTTCCCATTCCCTTATAGCTAAAATATGTGCTTTTTAGAATCAGGATGTCATGCTTTTGAGACTTTTGCACGAGTCCTCAAATGAGATTCGGCAGGGTATTGCTCTGGTCGCCCGCAGTTTCTATAATTTCAAATTCAGAAATTCAATCTTAACAAAAGTTCAATATTCAGAAATTCTATTTTAATGAATTCAATATTCAGAAATTCAATATTCGCATGTAAGAATGTTAAACTCGACTTACCTGACTTTCTTTCAAAAATATTGTGCACGTTCGGACCTATTGCAGCCTTGCAAATTTGGTATCCTGACCTTTTTTCATGGCGGAGAACAGGATAAATATGAAAACTGCTGTTTTGGAAAAAATATAGCAAAACTGGTGATTTCAACATTTTCGTTTACTTTGCTTGACCTTTTGCCGTACACCAATCACTTGCAGTGCCGGATTTCCCTATGGCCATACTGGACCTGGGTACAGGGGCCCCTGCCAATTGTGCCCCCATCAAGCAGCCCTCATAAACTATTTTTTTCAATTTCAGTCATTTTTCCAGCTCTGCAACAAACTCCCATCTGTTCTTTTGATTCGCCCTGGTGGGAAAATTGGCCTACAGAACACGAAAATTGTTCCCAAAATGAGCCCCAAATCCCAAAATCTCTTCGGCTTTGTCGGTTCTGCTCCCAGACCCACAATTACTGGGGGTATTCCGACTGGGCTGCGCCATGATCCTTCACTGCGAAATGCCCCCTGAAAACACATGAAATGACGCCACTATTCCAGCGGGAGTTCGGAGGGCCCAACATCAACTGAGTCCATCCAGGGCCGCACATTCCCCAAAATCGAAAAATCCCTAAGATTGAAAAACGTTCCATTCACTTGGAAGTGAACGACAAATTCAGACGGCAAAAACAATTGAAGTACCTACGGGTTTTGGGACGAAGGCGAAATATTTCCGGTCGCCGATGTTTCATGTGCTTCTTATGGTTCGCGGCTTGGAAGCACGATGAGCAAAAAGAACAATATTCGATTCGTTTATTCATTGCTCACTTATCCATAATTTGTACACCGGTGAAAGTGTCTCATCCGTACTCCCCATTGCAACTCACCCTCAGGTCCAACTCAGTCGCTGCCAA
>JASGXE010014488.1:0-17436 GCA_030068105.1 Sinentomon sp. SZTP_YWyxl | reverse complement strand
TTCTGCTCTTATCTTAAATGTTAGAATACCTGGTGACGCCTCCTTATCCGGAATAACCTCAGGTGTCTGTTTAGACTTCAGGTTCTGCTGTGTCGCTGCTTTCAGTCTAGCTGAGAAAATTCTGTTATCGATATCCCTGATTATGTCATGCGTTGTTGCTGAAAAGAAAAATACGTCTATTTCTGAGTGTATCGTAGTGAACCACAACAGGGTATAAAGTTCTTTCTTGGTGTATTCCGTCTACGCAAAGTGATTTTCTGCTCCATTGTATGGTCCATGTCAAATAGACGAGCAGTAATCTGTTTAAAATACGAGCTGATAAATTACAAAGTACCTTTAAGGATGCGAAGTTGACATGTTCCTGAAGCTTCACGGGAAGAAGTCATCTGTTTCGAAAAATTGGCTACCATAGAAATGCCTTTACAAAGGCGGAGGGTTGACATTTAACATCCTAATAGACGATGGAAAAGGAATAACTACCTAGACAACGATGATGCTGATAAGAGGTTATCCGCTCTCCACATACTCCGTCTGTGGCCAAAGCCTAGCATCCTTAGTTCACCCATCCTTCCGGTGGGATTCGCCCCGTTTCTGAGTAATCAGGCAATCTGGTAATGATGAATTGGGATTTACGCTACTGTTCTTCACGATCCGTGAAAACCTTCAACAATAGTGTCTCTCTGAGAACAATAGCATATATTGCACATTGTATAGTGCAACAATAGAAATAACAATAGGTACCAACAATAGCGCTAAACTCGTACAGGGAAATCCAGTGCAATTAGCAGCTTCACAATTAGCTTCACAATTATTAGCGATTATTGTATGCGCGAACAGGTAAACCTGGATCAGAATACGATAGCTGCGATTTCGATACCTGCGTTTCGATAGCTGCGATGACGCGTTGTTTTTTGGCTGAAACTCAATCAGGTTACTCGATTTTGCGGATATCAACAACGCGTCATCGCAGCTATCGAAACCGAGTATACATGTATGTTTGTGTGCTCTTGGCTGCAAATCAATGAACGCTGCCATACTTATGCGAGGTCTTTGATCTCTTTCTGGCAAATTCAGCCTCATACCTTTCCCCTTGATGACTTTCAAAGATGGCAGGATCAGCTTGAATTTCTTGAAAAACGTCTTCCAAACTTGAGGATCGTCGTCGAAATTCAAGATATCGTCGAATACTGGCGGCTTTATTTCAAAGATGTCGTAAATCTGCTGGACCGGTTTCGACTTCTGAACCTCGAAGGAGTTTAGTAGTTCGTTGAACTCATCTTTTTCACTTGTGCTGAACATATCCTTGAATTCTGAAAATAACCGGCCGCCCCTGCAGTCCTCTTGTCTGACGGGAATTGAATTTTGTTGTGAAATCTTCTTGTCCGTGGACAATGCAACTCCTTGTTCAAGGATACATTGAATCAACTCTACGGTCGCATTTCCATTTCTAATTCACACTCAGCATCAACATAATAACAATTTTTCAGGTTGTCAAGTTTTCGGTTATATGCTCAACATTGCTCATTTTCTCCCAAGAAGCACGAATCCTTTTCCATTTCTCATTCACACTCAGCATCAAAATAATAGTCAATTTTTCAGGTTGTCTATTTTTCGGTTCCATGCTCAACGTTGCTCATTTTCTGCTAAGAATGATGAGTTCATCTGTGCGAGTTATCAAATTAATTGAAGCAGAGTTTAAGCGGCTGAAACATTAGCGACAATAGCCAAATTTCGCTTTTGTCCTGGTTAAATATTTAACGTTTCCTTGAACGATCGCACACATGAATATTCGAACTGCTGAAATTTCGGACACATGGAATTATAACAGGAATTCTCAACGAGAGACAACTGATATGACCATTTCATGCGATGTACTTTTGTGTCTGATCGCAGATTCAGATATGAAAACCAGTCATTGATTGGGTATGCTGATGAAGATTTTTCAGGAGATCTCGATTCATGGGCATATACCGGGACTTTGGAGTGCTTTATTGCAAGCGGTATATTGTTCTCCTGAAATACGTACCGTCATTTCTGTCGTATGCCTTGTGGTAGAGCTTGACCAATGTCGAGAGTACGCTCAAGTCGATCTGGTTCGGATTGTTGAGGGCCGTATCGAAGCACTGATCGACCAGGCACTGCTTTTCAGCTTTTGTGAGACAGTGATAGAATTTGCGCAAGTCCTCATCATTCACGGTTATGTCGGTGTTCTTGTTGCTGTTCTCCATTTTCGCCTTTCCGGCAGATGTCCACCTGTTCTTCTGAATTAGTAGTAGGAAAGGTCGGACCTTATGACTGTTCATCCATCTGAAAACGTCTAAAAGAGGAACAAGAAAGATACGGTGAAATCGTTCAATGCGAACGTATTTATAACCGCGGGCACAAGCTGGTATGAAAGGCATATAATGTCGTGTAGATTTTCGCACTAATAATTTGGATTTATTGAAAGATAAATTCTGTAAGCATTGCAATCCCTAGACACGTACAGGAAGTAACGCTCAATTTATACCACGGGGAAAAATCTTAATAAATTCCTCATTCACGTAGTAACAAACAAACACTCAGTGAATCCTACACTGAGTGTTTGGAAAGCCGTGAACACTGTTTTCACAACTGAATTTCTGTCGCGTTGCGCGTGCCAGCAAGAAGCTCATTCACGGCATCATCTCTTCGTGACTAAAGGCTTCAGAACCAGGTATTTATTTACAAAATACCTTAGGAACGGCACAAATATTAGGAACGAACCTAACGCCTACGACTGCTGCATATTCCAACAACAGTTCTACATTTTCACGATTTTTTGACTGTACATGTCAGGCAATTTTTGCGAATCAACGTCAACTCAACCTTGAAATTTTAATATTTATGATATGTTTACCTTTACAGTGTAATTTCCTTTAGTTCAGTTTGGTTTGGTTTAGTTTTTTTAATCTTGGTTTGGATTGGTCTGGTTTGGTTTGGTCTGGTTTGGCTTGGTTTGGTTTGCCTTGGTTCTGTTTAATTTCATTTCATTTCGTGTATTTTTGTTTTTATTTCATCTCGATACATTTCGTTTCGATTCGTTTCGCTTCGCTTCCTCTCGTCTCGCCTCTTCTAGTCTCGTCTCGTCTAGTCTCGTCTCGTCTCGTCTCGTTCGCCTCGTCGGGTGTCGTCTCGTTTAGTGTCGTGTAGTCTCGTCTTGTCTCGTTCATCTCGTCTCGTTTCGTGTCGTCTAGTCTCGTCTCGTTTCATCTCGTCACGTCACGTCTCGTCTCATATCATCTCGTTCGTCTCGTCGCGTCTTGTCTCGTTTCGTGTCGTCTCGTGTCCTCTTGTTTAGATTCGCTTCGCTTCGTCTCGGCTCGTCTCGTTCGTCTCGTCCGTCTCGTCGAGTTGCGTCGCCTCTCGTCGCGTCTCGTCGGGTCTCGTCGCGTCTCGTCGCGTCTCGTTGCGTCTCGTCGCGTCTCGTCTTGTCTAGTCTCGTCCCGTCTCGTCTCGGATCGTTAGCCTCATCGCGTGTCGTCTCCTTTCGTGTCGTGTAGTCTCGTTCGTCTCGTCTCGTTTCGTGTCGTATAGTCTCGCCTCGTCTCGTGTCGTCTTGTCTCATCTCATCTCGTTCGTCTCGTCGCGTCTCTATCGTTTCGTGTCGTCTCGTGTCCTCTCGATTAGCTTCGCTCCGCTTCGCTTCTGTTCGCTTCGCTTCGTCTCGGCTCGTCTCGTTCGTCTCATTCGTTTCATTCGTCTCGTTCGTCTCGTTCGTCTCGTCGCCTCTCGTCGCGTCGCGTCTCGTCTCGTCTAGTCTCGTCTCGTCTCGTCTCGTCTCGTTCGCCTCGTCGCGTGTCGTCTCGTTGCGTGTCGTGTAGTCTCGTATTGTCTCGTTCGTCTCGTCCCGTTTCGTGTCGTCTAGTCTCGTCTCGTCTCGTTTCGTCGCATCTCATCTCGTTCGTCTCGTCGCGTCTCGTCTCGTTTCGTGTCGTCTCGTGTCCTCTCGTTTAGCTTCGCTTCGCTTCGCTTCGCTTCGTTTTGCATCGTCTCGGCTCGGCTCGTTCGTCTCGTCGCCTCTAGTCGCGTCTCGTCTCGTTTCCTGTCGTCTGGTCTCTTCTCGTTTCGCTTCGCTTCGTGTTGTCTCATCTCGTCTCGTCTCGTCTCGCATCTTCGCGTATAGCCTCTTCTCCTCTCGTTTCGCTTCGCTTCGTCTCGTCTCATCAAGTCTCGTATCGTCTCGCATCGTCTCGCCTCCTCTCGCTTTGCATCGTATCGTACCATGTCGTCTCGTCTCGACTCGTATCGTCTTGTCTCGTCTCGTTTCATCTCGTATCGTGTCGTCTCGTGATGTCTCGTCTCGTCTCGTCTCGCCGTTGGGCCCCATGCTGCTGCTTTTTTCTCACTGCCAAGAATGTGTGTCGCTCTCAACACACTCGTTCTTAAATTTTCTGGGGTGCTGTCACCTCGTGCACTGTGCTCTTTCTCACCAAAGACATCGCGTCCAATTCCGCCAACAACCGTGAATCGCTTACCAAACTGTGAATGACTGTGGTGAGTGCAACACACTTTCTTGACGGTGAGAAAAAAGCAACAGAATTGGCCAATTGCCAAACCATGCTGACACGTTTGGCAGCAAATTGGGGTACACTGTGGATGGGATCGCTAAAAAGAGGAAACCTGGTTTCATTATTGTGAGCAAGGGGTCCCAAGGTAGAGGCAACCCTCTCGATCACTCCCACCCTGCAAAATGCACCAGCAACTGCCATTACGTGGAAAAACTTGTCATTTGCAGGCAGTGCTTAAAAAACCACTTTTCTAGAAACCCTTGAACAAACAATAAGGTGGTTGGAGTGGTGAAATAAAGTCCGGTAGACAACAGAGAGATGCAAATTGAAGGTCCATGGCTCACCTAACCCATATGACACCCCTGATCTAGGGAAAAATACAATTCCTCGAAATTTCTGGATGCACCTCGTATTTACGGAAATTTTTCCCGCGTCAAAAAAAGTGTGCAAAGATATGTGTTAACCCGTGTGTTGGAAATCGTGTTCAGCTCGTTTTTCTGGATATCTTGAAGCATTTCGCGATTATGTTCTTTTTAAAAAACACTTTGTTTTGCAGCGTGTAGGATAATTTCTAAAAATCTGAAAAGATTTTCTCACTTACTTTCATGGACTTGATTGTTTCCAGAATCTGGCTTTTCCACTTTACCTGAGATTGTTTTGGGACAATCAAAGTGAGAAGTTTAGAAACAGGCTACGAAAATATTATAACAGGTTCGAGATGCTTAACGGCGGTTCAGTTCCTGTCTATTTCACAACTATAGATCCCACCAACTGCGACTTTTCTCATTCTATCTACCAAAATGCATAATTTTCCAAAAATGTCGACTGCACGAGTGATATCAGGTTCATGATGCCTACTGTACCAAACCTGCATGCATGTGAAGCGATCCCGCATTTATGAGACATGGGCCCCAGACCCCCAAATGGCGCAGCGATTGGGTGTCTTTGAAACTGGATATATAAAACCTGTCTCAAGCCCATTTTTTGAATACGTTCCCCATGGTAACCCGTAGTAAAACATCCATAGTGATGGTATAATATGTTCTAATTCCACGGTTCCCTCCTAAATGGGCCCATTTGGCACATTTGGGACTGCGAGTAGATGCACTGCAGTCGTGGAGATTTAACAGTTTTCCTGATATGCTCCTTCCAAAACACCAGAATGAAAACAGTTTCTGGGCAAATGGGAACCGGCTATTCACTTTCCTGGATCCAAAAGCCAGGTAGAAAATTCCAAATCTACACTGGCAAGACCGTTCACTCAATGTTATGCATTTCAACAGTTGTATGATACAATTGCCAACAGTAATCAGAAATTTTTGGCAATTTCCAATTTCTGTCTCGGGATGGGAATTTATAAAATCATTTTTCAAACATTTATAAAATTAATTAAAGCACCTGTGCTGTCTTCATCCATTTGACACTTCATTATTTGATCAAAGGGAAGCGAGTGCGCAACAGTTGACGCATTTGACACATGATTCCCTTCATTGTGATCAAACAGAAGTGCTCAAAAGACGGCATTTTTGGCTCTGTAAATTTTTCTCACGGGATGTACTCAAAATACAACATTTCATTTTGGGTCCCATCATTATGTGATCAAACGGAACTGAATATAGGACTCAATTTCTTAGTCACGATCTGTGCTCTCATTTACCGTTTTGGAGTTCCCATACGTAAACGATATGCTTGTACAACTCGGTAATCGTCTTTCGTTCTTTGTCCGTCGAGCAGATCATCCCCTTAAACGTCAGCAGGTTCCTTTCCTCTTCGCTGCAAGAGACAGCGATAATCTTCGCAACTGTTGATTCCGGGTTGTGCTTTTCGATCTCCCTAATAAAGGCGAGGTAGGCATTTGCGGCGCACTTCACACTTCCGAGATCAGTTATGAGACCTGTGGAGAAAAGTTTTTAAAAGAGTGTCTCATGAAAATGAAGGCGAAATTCAATGTTTGATTTCTGATCAGCAAAAAATTTGATTCATCAGCAAATTTGATTCATCAGCAAATTCACAAAAAAGTTTTGATGAATCAGCAAAAATTTGATTTCTATCTCCCGTGATTTCTATCGGAAGCGGTTTAAAGAGGCATTGTTGCATGCCAAACGACGTTTGATGAGACCTGTGCCAACAGATTCTAGCAAAATTACTAGCTTTGTTTCGAAGATACCTCCACAAAATTACCACCTCCGCAACGAGGGCAAATAAAAGTAAACGCTTCAATAAGCGCCAATGTTCAAGACAATTGCTTTATTCGCGACTGAACCTGAATCAATTGGTCTGGCAAAACGCATAAAACTAAATTCAATATCTTCATATCAAGATACCTATGAGAAGAATAACTTCGTAACTAATCATGATGCTTACTTTGCTTTTTAAATATGCGCTGTATTTGAGGGAGCAGTTACATCAAGAAATATCCAAAGCCAATCAGTTTGTTTATTTTTGGAGCGTTTGCAAATAAGTTTATTGGTGATATTCGTATTTTTCAGTGATACCCAAATGATGCAAGAACACGTGCACTCTGGGAACAGATCTAGTTAGGGGAAAATAAGAATGCTTCATTGCCACAAAGTTGAAAACAACACGTTTGAAATAAACAGTGTTTCAAAAGACTCTAGACAACCACCCAGATGTGTGTGTTGAGGTTTTATATGGTAATTCATCACAATCATTGCCATTCTTAGCTGCAGCCATGTTGCAGGTGACTCTGCAAGGAGGGCCAAATCAGAGGCTATAGTTTAGCTTGGTTGTCTTGTTTCTTTTGAAGCACGGAAAGCACTTGCGGCAAAAGCCCTCAACGCAATGTGGATGAGAAAAACTCGGAAACAGCGAAGCAAGAAAGCTTTTAAAATTAAAATTAGCATTGGCTTGCAAAAGAATTTTGATACGAGAACCTGTATTATTTGAGATTGTGAAGACTCAAAGAACAATTTCGAAATTTATGAGCCGTCGATGGCGCAAAAGCCAACCATTATAATTTGAGGAGACTCTCTTCATGATCAGTCTCATATTCACGGCGTTCTTGAGCTCATTCCCTCCGCCAAGTGTGTCAGAGTCTTCACCCGTGAGAAATTTGCCAAGCGCCGTTCGGGCCAGTTGCTCCGGCACAATGTCCTGCACGATGCTGTCGAAAGAACCGAAAGTGAACGTACCATCTTGTTCCTCCACGACCTCACCTTGCAACTCTTTGATGCTATCTTCTTCTAAGTCATCACTCTCCTCCGACCGAAGGTAAACTGTCGTGTACAGATTGAAAATAAATTCGGTTCTTTGATGACTTTTCTGGTTTCCAGATTTCAGGAAACCCCTTAGACTTTTGCGGTCCTGTAGGGGTTCCCTCTTGCAAGACAACAACTTTTCCAATAAACGATTGGTTTCAAAACAAACAAAATTTAATTTTCCTCTTTATCGAAGGCTTAATACAACATGTCTGTAATGTGTGTTGCGTAACTATGGATACGCGACCTTTTTTACCGTAACCGCATACCTACCTCGCTCGATCTCCATGCGGTAGATCAGTTGTGGCCAAATGACGGGAGTAGATTCAATTGCTTAGCCAAATATTGACTCTAAAATCGCCGGTTTTTACCTAATTCGTCGAAGATATCGATCCCTAAAGGCGTTTTGTGATGTGATGCATTATTTTTGATGAAGATTTGAGAGTGATCTTGAGTGCGCATGTCCAGTTTCTAGCAACGTCAAGACAGATGTTTTTTGCACAGAGGAGGTAGGTCGATGAACCTCAATGCAGCTGCTTTTTCAGGGGTTTGGGGTCATGGCTCAGTTCCTGCACCAAGTATCAATGGAGTAAATGTCTGCTTGAAGCTACTGGAAATTTTTGATGTTCAGCTGACAGTCGATATCACAATAATTTCGACAGGTGACAAAAACGGAAAGCACAGATCCCGATTCATTTTTCTCGGTTTTTTAAATTTAACATTCGTAATGTCAAATTTTTTTTAAAAATTTAATTTTTTTAAGATATTTTATAATTTTATTAATTTGGGTCGGCGGCTACTATATCGTAAGCGGCAAAAGTCCCTATCTGGTTGGCAGGACACCGGCCGCCGGAATTCATGTGCTTTTTTATGTTGAGAACGGGTACAGGGTGTATAATTTTCATGCAATGCTTCAATGTTTTTGTCCTTGCCTTGAAAGTCATCGCAGAATGACGCAGATCATGTTCGAATTTCCCCACGTCAGTCCACAAGGCATAGCGTTGCAGATTGCGTGCCATCCATGTTAAATTTTCCAATCAATTTTGGGGTGTTGCGCCGCAGACGTTGCGAATGGCAGCTTCAACATAAACGAGTAGCTTCTGCGGTCTGGCGCTGTCGCAAAAGTTTGTCTTCATCATAACCTCCTTCCGGGCTTTTTTCATGTCTGAAGACGATTTTGGAAAATGCATTTTCTGGTATGGTGGTCGCCTTTTCACAGTGATGCGATTCGTTAGATGCGATGTTCATTCGAATGTTGTATTTCAGCAAGACCATGCCAGCACTAACAAGCTCTCATTGGCATGAAATTACGCGGACGAAATAAAGTTCTCCGAGGCGACCATTCATTCAACTACCGGCGCCTCTTACATTGCATGGCCCGTTGATTCTTGATATTCACGCAGCGTCAAAGTTGCAAAGACTACTTTAGGCACACCAAGTACATTGCGCTGGCGCTTTTTATTGAAAAAGCAGAGTTCGTGAACTTTGTTTGACTGATATGGACCAAGCGTCGCACGCTTCAAATTGACAGCAAATTTGAGAATGTCGAGCTCGGATCACAGCTATTGCATTCAGACAGACAATTGGTATACGATCGTTTTTGGTGGGCCCCATGCGTTGTTTTTGCGCGAGAAAGAAATCAGGTCGATTCGAACGCCGACTGCAGGAGCACGCAGGGATCATGCTTTGTCTTTGCATCGACGAATTTGGAATAGAAAAGCCTAGGCTTAATTTGGCTATTGATGAGAACGCGACACAGGACTTGAAGTTAAAAAGCAACATTGTAAAACGAGACTTTTCCAGTGGAAGAAATCTGCTGAATCAATATTTTACCAAGGCATCTGCTATTCTCCTGTGAGCCATCTGCTTCGTTGATATCAGGATTTATTACCGTGTTGCTATTTTCATCTTCTGTTGGTTTACCTGCGGGTGTTACGAGGAGTTTGGAAACCCTGCTTTATTATTATTGCTATATTTTTATAATTATTATAATAATTATTATTATTATTATCATAATTACTAAAATTATTATCTTAATATTATTTCATAAATCTCAACGAATTATGTTGAACGTCACAATATGGCTTGTCATGGCAAAGAATGCAACGCTATTTCGGATTAAGCGAGTCGTTGGCGGACAAAGTAAGCGAGAAGTCACTAAGAATCTGACTTTGTGTCATTTGGGGACAAAAGCTTGCTGCATACGTGATAAGAAGATCAAGAACAGTACATTTCCTTCCTTGGTGTCGGCTTTAAGTTGTCAGGATATGGAGCAGCCACTGTTGACTGCATATTGGAAGAATTTGTGTTCCTGGTTAAAGAATTTGAAGCCTGTGAAATGGTTTCAGTACAATCGGAGACTCCATGTCTAAGGGGTCAGTTACTGAAAACGAGCAGTCATACCGAAGGCAACTGCAGATATTTGAGAGGGGTAGAGTTTACTAAGCTAATTTTCATTCCATGATGCTTATCCCAGGTCAAGACGTACCAAAAAAAAATGAACATAGCCTTATCCTAATTTGTCAATCCATTATTCTGTTATTACATAATTCCATAGATGGACATCATTCGAAATCTTTGTGTCGCAACATTTCATTGTAAGATGTTTCATGTCCGATGCTATCAAAGTCACACAACAGACCACGGGAATCAACATATTTTGATATTTTGGGGTGGACATCATCTCTATCAATGTAAGTACAAAGAAAAATAAGTTTAATATTTGACATATGTGGCGGCAACATCTTCAACTCTAGAAGATTCTATCGGTCGTATGCACCAAAGCCACTAACCCTAGCCCTAACCTCAAGCTTGAAAAAAGTCAATACCACGTTCAGATGCACCTTTCTCAACGATGGAAAGGAATTACTGTTGCGCATGGAAATAAAATTCCCAACAGAGTTCTTTCATAAGAACTCTGTTGGAAAATTTTATTTCCATGCGCAACAGTAATTCCTTTTCCATCGTTGAGAAAGGTGCATCTGAACATGGAATTGACTTTTTTCAAGCTTGAGGTTAGGGCTAGGGTTAGTGGCTTTGGTGCATACGGCCGAAGGGCACACAGTTTAAAAAATCGAACCCCACAACCGTACTTGTCGGAAATTTTTTTATCGGCCGTCAAATGCAACAAATCTATTAGCATGGTGTCGTACCTTTGTTGCTCTCATGGGCAAGTAATGCCTCGTACGCCTCTCTAAGCTTCGGCAGTTCGTTTACGATGAGCTGCTGCCCAGACCCGTCCTGCAGATAATTCCAGATATTTTCCCCCTTAAGTACTTCACTAGATTCAATATAATTCCTGAGTTGGGTCTGGATAACCCGATCTGACTCGTCAAGCACAGGCGGTGTGTTCGATTGAGTGGGAGGAGGGAAGAGGAGGTAATAGTTGAAAAAGTTTTCGATCGCTCCATCAACAAGGTCTTCTTCATCATAATCTTCCACATCGCTGTCATCCGAGTTCAAATTAACGGCACTGCGAAACACTCCCTGAAACTCATCCTGCAATTCTGCGGGAAAGAAATGAAATTTCATGCGATTTTTTAAGGTAAGATAAGATAAGGTAAGGTAAGAAATTGTTTGTATTTATGGCATCACCCCCGCTTAAATACATGTCAGAGTAGTATCCTTCTTTCAAACACGGAGAAGCGAAGAACATGAAATGGCAATGACTACTGATTACATGGTGTCACGCAAATCAACCACATAAATTTCAGAACGAATTACCCTAACCATATCAAAGAAATTTTATCAGTGAAAAATTGCTCCGATCCCCCGTTACTGATTTATACACTTGCAGGACGAAAGAGCCTAAGTGTACTGAAAATTTTTAAAATGCGCGATAAATTATAAAACAGCCTAAATGGTACCTGGAGGCTTTGGTGTCGAGGAGGTATATGGCATGCGGTTGCTCGCATGCCAAGGAAGCAACCAACTGCGTGAGAGAAGGTCCGTTTATGCTTTGCAGTTTCTTCTTATTGTCCAAAGGGAGACGCAACCCCCAGAACATTACAAAGCGGATTTGTGCTTTTCGTCACCTTCAAAAGTCATCAGAGGCAAATGCGTCTCTGTTATGCGGGTCGTTTGCGATCAGGGTAAGAAGACCAAGGTCAAATGAAAATTTTCGTTAGAAACAAAGATAAAGAATTTCAACCCTTTAAAATCTTGAAAACATCCAATGGTGAGCTACCATATACGGACCTAATCAAAAGTCCTCGAACTTAGATGATGTTTTAAAGGACTTGTTATTACAGGGGACTTCTGATTTCAACAGGACGTGGTGCAACTTCACGCCTTACATGAGCGTCATGATGGTTTGCGCAGCAGGCTGCAATAAATTTTAATGGCGCCTGAGTTAATAATGAACTCCCATGTTCGAAGATTTTTGATAAGGAGGAAGGACTCTACAAGATCCAAACTTCAACTTACGCTGAGCATTATTTTCCAGAATATTGATAATGTACTTTGAATAGGCAACCGATTGTAATGTGTTATCATTGCGGACGTCGCTGAACCATTGCATATTTTCGCTACCGACTACCTTATCCATTACTTTCTTGATTTGTCCACCATTGTTTGATTTCGCCTCTTGAACTTTGGGATAGAAACGGGATCCCTGGACATTCACTACACCTGCAATATGGCCAGCGAAAGATAATTTGTGAATTGGAGAAATCTTTGGAAATCTTTTCGGTGAAAAATGAGCTAGTCCTACATGATTCATGGGATTCAAGGGAGACATTTATGGGTATCGTTGATACAGTAGCATATCGTTGAAGAGCTCCAGGGCAAAATATCCTTGTATTAATCTGATAGAGGCGAACAGCAGAAAGAAGCCGACTGCATTAAGCCAGTGCCTCCAGTGTTGTAGGAGGCACTGATTAAGGCGTCTGAGAAATTAGCAATTATTCGCATCAGCTAATGGTTGATCAAATCGAGAATACAGAATGAGTGTATCGTGACCCGCTATGGAAAATCTTCATTTTGTTTTCATCGAAATTTTGGATTATCATTCTCCGTGAATTGCAATTACTGAAGGTCTCTGTGCGAAAACATTCATTGACCATGTTGCTGTAACTTTGCTGACATTTTATTTACATCAAGGAAGGGAATATACGACTAGACATCCTCATTCGTGCCTAGACTCCTCATCAAAAATGTCTTCACGAAGGCGAGAAACAGAATGAAGCCCTGTTGAAATTGACTGGCCTCTTTCAATCTGTCAATCAATCTGTCAAATCAATCTGTCAGTCAGAGAAATATTCTGAAGATTCTAACCTTCTTGCAATTGCCAAGCCTCAAAATAGCGGTACTACTTCGACCTTCTTGGGATAAATAGCGGACTTTTTATCCCTTTTTATTTGTTGGGATTTAAGTAAATGACAGCAAGGATTTTTGAGGCTACGTCCATAAAAGATCTACACTCCGCCCCGCGATTCATCACAATTGCTGAACAGTTGACTTGAGTGACCTGAGCGAGAATCTCCGTTCGTTTCGCTTGTATTGCATTCCAATCGAGCTTAACATATCCTTTCCTTTGCCTTTTTTTCGCTTCTTTTGATCCGCATCCTTGACACTTATTCAAACTCAACCGTTTTTTAATTAAAATATGGCAGTATTTTTCCTGTTACTCCAGGTGTTCAGAAGAATCTCTATGACTAAAATATAAAAATCAGCCGTTAATATCTGATAAGAAACTCCAGATCTGTATGCTGCGGTGATTTAGAACTCGCAATTCCCATGATTAGGTACATCTAGTCATCGCAAAAATCTGGTTATTCAACGTCGCATAATTTGACATACCAGAGCTCTGGCCAAGATGCCAGTCAGCAGAATACGACAGCTGTTGGAATATTGTGTACAGTTTCAGGTCCCTCTTGATCTTCTTGAGTTCAGCGCTATTGCCCTTTGGATCCAGGAAGAACATTCGCATTTTTTCAGCTTCTGACATTCCCAACCCGCTACTTCCATCAAGTGGACTTTGCATAAGCGCTCTCAATACATGCAGCACTGCCGTATCGCTTAATCTCTCCTCGGTCTCCAGCCATTCAGCCCATTCTGGAAGCGGTAGAAAGGTCAAATGTGCATGAGGGACGGCTTTTCCATGATTGAACCAACAGAAAAAACAATTTAAAAGAGTTGCAGTTTCAAAGCACAGGGATTATTTGAATTTTTTAATATTTGTTAAACCTCCTATGAGACCCTCAAAGAGTGACGGATGCCCTGGATAACGTAAAGGTGGAGGAGATAATTTTGCTCCTTTGAAATGCTCTACCACATGCTACGTAATAAGAAACATGAAGCCAAGTCGAAGCAGCAAACGGAGAAACCAAGTTTCTACCCATAGCATGTCATCCGGTCTAAGCGCAACCGTATTTCAAAGCAAAATTTGAATCGACCCATTTTGAAATTTTAACCTATGGTTGGTCGAATTGGAACGAGATCAGCAGAATATAGCCAAGTAGAGTGAGGCATCCACGTGTGTGGAACTCAATATTTCAATGTCAAAATGGGGTTCATTTAGTGCCGTCATCAATAATTCAGGTAACACTTCGCATCACATCCAATGAACGATCTGTGATTTTTTATAGGCCTAGGTCTCATAAAAGAAAAGATCAAAAGTGTTTTAAACCCCATATTTGTTTTGCTCTTGGACTTCTTGGACTGTTCTTGGAATTTGTCAGAGGACAAATTATCTTGATTGGTTCTCGTTTTCTAGCTCGTCCATCCATAAAGTATTCAAGCAAAATTTTGTGCATTGCAATGTTGTTAGCAGCTTTCCTGGCTATGGATTAACATTCCCATATAGGAGCTATTTTTTCAGAATCTACGTATGCACGTGATGATTCGAGGAATTGCCCACCGAAAAGTAAATTCGTCTGTAATTCCCAGCATTGCAGACAAAAGACAAGTACCACCAAAGCGCTTTCATCCAGATTGTTTGTTATGAGCAGTGTTTTAAACTTTCAACATACAAACCGTAAATTCGATTCGTAAAAAATCGTAAATTCGATTTTTCAATTTTCTATCGTAGCCGGGAATACGTACATGGTTTATTTCACTTACTGTAGACATTTCCTGCAAGAGGTTCCATTGCCAGCTTGAAAGCCGACCTCTTGAAAACCGCCCTGGCCCCTGCCTGAAGCAAATTGCTGACCCCTGGTGACATTTTCAAAGCGTTCAACTGCGTGTTTGTCAATTGATTTGATATCATATCCTCGAAGTCTTTGTCCATGTTGCCGCCGTTGTGATATTTCTCAAACACCATTTGGAGTAAACTTGCCACCAACGGTTCGTCGCCTTTAAATTTCAGGATGCCGGGTCCAAATGTTAGGATTTCCTTGTAAAGCGTTTGAAAATCTGAGCAATGTAAAAGTTAGACCGATGTGTTATTGCTGCTAAATGCAGATATACATGTATACAGGTCGCCCAAAAGTCTTTGACCATAGGAAAAATGTAAATTTGCTGTTTTTGTCAAATTTTGTGATCTGAAACCTTTTGTTGCTTTAACCACGGATGTATAGACCAAACCGGAACAACATGTGCATATTCAGGGATGCCCAAAGTCTTTGGCCACTTCAAAAAATTAAATTATCTGTTTTTATGATATTTCGTGATTTGTGACTTTTTCTATTTCCCACTACGGAAGACATCACTTTATTCGATGCTAAGATTTCCAATTAAAGTCTTGACATCCGTGGATGGAGCTGGAACAAGTTTCAGATCGCAAAATATGATAAAAACAGCAAATTTACGTTTTTCCTATGGCCAAAGACTTTGGTCTATCCTGTATATGTGAAGTACAGGGGATTTTATGTATACGTATATCGTATGCGCCACAAGTCTCCCGTCAAATGGACGAATAAGGTTTGCGTGGTTCCTCGCACCGTGGCTGTGAAATTGACGATCAATGCGGCAAAGTGGCTACCCTCCCGTTTGTGCTCATCAGCCAGAGTGAAACCAGGGTGTTCAAGATTGGCGTCCATTCTGAAAATGGTGGTTTTGGTAGCAACATGGCGGCGGCATGAGAAACACCTACCAGTGGTTAATTCTTGTTTTATTTGTTTTATTTATTCGAGACCACCATAATACCGTGTTTACATCTGAATTTTTAATGATCATTAAAAGGAAGCTCATTAATCGAAACTGTCGATTAATGATCATTTATTTTGACCCGTTTACATTTGCATTTTCGCCAAACGTCATTAAAAAAGACTGAATTGCGCTTGCTGTTTTTGAAAATTTTGCCGAAAACAGCGGGGTGAAAATGAGCGTTCTTTAAGAACAGAATTACAAGCTTGGGGGTATAGCTCAGTGGTAGAGCATTCGCCTGCAGACCGAGAGGACCTGGGTTCGATCCGCAGCAGCTGCAAAAAATTTTCAGATTCCATAAAAATGTTATTCATTTTTGGTGGGTGTTCGAAGCTGTTCCATCTTTTTTTTTCTGGAATTGGTGTCCTTGAATGGCCAGCAAATTTCTGCAGCATGATTTGTCGAATTTGCGCATCTGTATACTTTCAAAAGTGCTCAAGCGACCCCAAAACCACGAAACGTTTTGAACGTCATTAAAATAAATTATGTTCGGAACATAATTAAAATAAATGATCTTCCTGATGACGTTCCCTAATTTTGGGCGTTCACATCTAAAATTAATGACAAAAACTGAAAATTAAATTATGTTCCGGAACGTCATTAATCGAAAAAATTGGAAAAAAGCGTTTACACTTGCGATTTTGATGATCATTAACTTTTTAATGATAATTAAAAAACAGATGTAAACAGGGTATAAGGCTCGGAGGAGATGGCCGACAGAAACGGCTACTCGAGATTCCGGCTCCAAATACCCAGTTGCACAGCTACGGGATGGCAGAATTCACAAAACTTTATTGTCCATATGATGGGAAACTTACGGCGCTTACTGTACGTATATGTACGTATATGTATGTATCGTATCGCGCTTACTGTACGTATATGTATGTATCCTCTTTTGTATAGATGTACAGGGTGTGCCGTAAATGCTTCAGGAAAACCATACCTGGCTGTTCCTGATGGCAAAACAAATCGAAATTAACCAGTGCAGGACATGGCTCCAGGCACCCATTTCCATGTCATGCCCCCCAAAGTACCCCAAATTGGGCCAATTTGGGGTACTAATGGGGAAGGTAAGATTTCATCGTAGAATCGTCAAATGTTTTTGACCGGTTCCACAGATCTAGGGAAACATAAAATTTTAATGTCAAGTAACAAAATACCCTTCGAGCCTCTACTTCCACGCAGTTCCCACCACAATCCAAAAAGCCCAAATTGTGGTGGTTTTGCTTTACCTGAGATATGAAGAGAGTGGGTTACCGTAGATATGCCATGTTTCGAGCTCAGATTGGTAAGAAGAACCTATGAATACAAAAAGTTCAGTGCGAAAATGTTCACAGACCCCCCTATTCCACGCAATAGCCGCCCGTAATCGCGTAAAACGTCTCTTTTCGGAGTGTCCGACGATTGCCATGGCAAACCCGCACTGGGTCACCATGGTTATCATGAAGAAGAGACAATTTTCACCGGTTTTCGGTCGGTTATTGTGTAAAATGGGGAGTAGAAGCACATTTGTTCACTGAGCATTTCTTGTTCGTTTTATTCTTTTGAATCTGTCTGCGAAACATTGGGTTTTATGGTAACCCACTCTCGAAAAATCTCAG
>JASGXE010014487.1:0-12587 GCA_030068105.1 Sinentomon sp. SZTP_YWyxl | reverse complement strand
TCTGAAAATTAAAGCATGAAGGCCAAAATGAGAGGCTGATTTTTCGGGAGTCCAATGACACCGGCAGTTGTGCAAGTTGCCCTGCACCAATGTGCCATGGGCCGTGCAGCGATTGACCCAACCTTCTGGGGTGGATGCGTGGGGACTCTTACTGGAACTGACATGCGATCAGACGCTTTCAAACCGAATGCGCCTTCATTTTCGAAACACATCGTCCAGGAATATAAATTTTAAGCCCGTGGCGATTGCTTTCGCAGTTTATTCGCGAGGTCACATCGGTGTACCTAACTGTCCCGAAAATCGCACTATGTCCGTCGCCATGCGCTAATTCAAATTTTGCGAATTTCAACCTGCACCCATGGTGCTTTGACCTTTCAGTAAACTTCACCTGTCAACAAGCTTCCGTGTAATCCTCTCCAAGAAAAAAGTGCACATCAGATAATCTTGCAGAAACAATATGGTCAGCAAGAAAACAATCGTAAGTGGCTATTTTTTATTTTTCATTATTGAATTGAATTGCTTTGATACATTTCGATGATTGACCCAGTAAATGAGTAAAAAATGCTACAAATCGTGTGTGGCTATTTCCGCTTTTTAATTAAATTGAATTGCTTACATTTAGGAGCCTAAACCAGTTTCAACAAAACCGTACACTCTAAACACGAAGTTCAGTTTGGAACATAATATTTTAACATGGGCTTTGTTAGGAAGTGTTCTTTTAAGAACATCAATGCAACACTTGGCCTGTTATTGGAACACATTGAGTGTTCCATTTCGAACGATTTGGAACACTAAAGGTGTTCCAAATCGCTCATGTGTTCCAAATTTGTGACAGGAATGTCACGGATTTGGAACTTTCACGGCGGAGAGATCATCACGGGGGTAACGCTAACTCCGAGCAGCGAGGTAAATTTTTGCCATCTGCTCCAATGTAAAAAATTTACCTCGCAGCTCGGAGTTAGCGTTAACCCCGCATTGATCTCTCCGCTGTCAGTGTGTTCCAAGAACACACCAAGTGTTCCGTAAATGTTCTTAAAAGAACACTTCCCATGTGTATCCAAACTGAACTTGTGTTTATAGTATATGATTTTTACTTTTTTAATTAAATTGAATTGCAGCCCAGTTTAAAATTATTAAAAGTTGCAACAAGTCGTAAGTGGTTATTTTCGTTTTTTAATTAAAACTAAATTGCTTACATTTGAGTTGAAATTTTGCCAGTTTTATCAGAGTAAAATTAGGTGCAACAAATTGCAAGTCAATTATGAGCTCCCATATGTTCTAAGAGTTCTGAAGAAGCGTATACAGGGTTTCACAAAAGTCACTTGACAATTCGTGCTATTTGCTAGTTTTCAATTATCTCGTGTGGGGCTATTTCTACAGATTTCAGGTTCAGATTGGGCAGGCTGCCTGCTGCAGGTGTTATCCATTCGAATTCTAACAAATCCCACTCCAAACTTCAATAGTTGCTTCGAAACGGCAACGCACTTTTCTGGGGTTGTCAAGTGACTTTTGGGTAAACCCTGTATAAAAACTACCAAAAATGTTTTCCGCAAACGTTTCCTGATTCAACAGAGCAAAAAATTCCGTAAGGACCGATAAGTCGGTCCGCGGTCATCGTGTAAAGACATGACTGGCACAACAAGGCCAATGCCTGCGTGATTCAGTGAGCGATGGCGGGGCTTCCCCTGATAGTCTGGAGTTTCCAAACGCGAGCATTTTTTTTCGCAGAATTTTCGTCTCAATCCCTCTTGGGCAGAAATTTAAAATGCCAAATTTACTCCAAAAGTTGGCTTATTTGGACTCCAACTCAGACAAATGAACGAAAAAACTCAAGTCCAAGTCCAAATTACGAACATTTCAAACGGACAAAAACAACTCAAGGTGAACTGCATCTTCAACTAAGTATGAAACTGATTATCAAAGACAAGCATGCTGGACTTTCTTGGACAAATTTGTTAATGCCGTGTGTTTGAGTCACGTTTTGGTAATGGCCAAAATCTTTCTGTCCTCACATCAGCAAGAGTTCTTGAGAGGTGAGCAAGGACGCCATTCCAACATGCCCATGCATTTGCGAGACAGTGCTAAATCGAATAGAGGAACATTAAAATAACAACATGATTTAAAAAAAACGTGATGAGATCTACATACACTCTAGATTGAAGGTTTCTGTTTGGAACACCTGTTGATCACCTTTTTAACACAGGCTTAGATGGAAGTGTTCTTTTCGGAATATTTTTAGAACACATTGGTACACGATGCTTTTCTGTCACAAATTTGGAAGAATTTTTGACAAATTTGGAAACTTTTTTGGAAAATGTTTTGGAAACTTTTTTTGGAAAATTATTTGGAAAATTTTTTTGGAATTTGTTTCGGATTTTTTTTTTTGAAAAATTAAAAAAAAGCATTGGATGGAAAAAGACAAAAAGAACGCATTGGATCTCTCCATGTGGTCCAAACCGCGCATGTGTTCCAAATCTGTGACATAATAATATAAGGTTCCAAGAACACATTAGATGTTCCAAAAATGTTTCGAGAGAAACACTTTTTGTTGTATTTTTTAATTTATTTTTAAACTGTTCACAACTCATAGTGGAGCACCATCTCAAAACATCATTAAAATACCAAACAACGAAATACGCAGCAAAGAGATTGACCCGTTTGGTGCCGTTTCATGGGGGGGGAAAAGTGGGTTTTCAGCCAGCTTCTTTCTACGCCTGGCTCGATAAAGATGTTCCAAGGGTGCTCCAATCGGAAACATATGATTTCGAGTGTATTCTTACTTATTTTAGAGTAAGTGCTCTTCACTGTATAGGTATAACGTCATTCGGGCGTCCTATCAAATATTCTGTGGGCATTCCAATTCGCAGTCATACTTTGTGTATGCGCACGGAGAGTGTAGACAACTTTGTATGCAAAGCGGTACATTCCGCGGATGCTCTTGACAATGACTCAAGTTGTTATTGAAATGTGTACATTTTTGCGTTAACTATATGCACCTGGATTTTTAGAGAGGCATTTTGAATATTCACACGACAATTATTGTGTTGAGTGGAAATACCGCCCATGCTTTTCGTTTGAATTTTAAGAATTTGAAAATTGGTAAAAAAAATCTTTAAGAAGGGGCGACAACTGAATGTTCAACAGAGACGCGAAAATTAAAAAAAAATTAAAAATCTAGAAGGCTCGAAATTACACCTACACCCCACATTTCAAAACCCTTACCCCACATTTCAAAACCCGCCTTATCCCACATTTCAAAACCCTTCCCAAAATTTCTGCACCTTTCTCAAGATTTTTGCACTTTCCCATATTTCTGCACCTTTCCCCATATTTCTGCACCTTTCCCCATATTTCTGCACCTTTCCCCACATTTCTGCACCTTTCCCCATATTTCTGCACCTTTCCCCATATTTACACTCTGTCGTTCTAGCAGATTTGCAAAAAGCCCATGACCATCCCCGGAAGTCTTCAAGCTGCACCTCTGTGAAAAACGTTTCTGATCAGAAATTTTCTCCTGTTGAATAATGTTGAAAAATATGAGCCAGTGTGTAAATATCATATGAGAGAAATTTCTTTCTAATAGCCACACACATAGTTTTGGTTTAGTTAATTCGCTATATGACATACCATTTTTCGCATGATCAACAAACCGTTTCGTTTATATCCGTATTTATCGTATGTGCTGCTTAAATGAACCATTATTGAAACAAGCAAACAAACAATCCAATTCAATTTTCCAATAATTCACTGTTTTGATTTGTAATTTCAGTTCATTTTCATTGTGATATTCATCCTGTTGGCCATAATCAATGTCGGATTAGCAGGAAAGAAGAAAAAGTAAGACAAATTGACTGCAATGATTGATGTCGTATGATGGCTATAATCAGCCGAATTTCCCATTGCAACTCACCTTCAGCTTCAACTCAACAGAGCCAATTCAACAGACGGATGCATCTTTCAGTGCAACAATGGAAAAAGAATAAGCGTTGCGCATAGAAATGAAATTTTCATAACACAAATCTATCCATTGAATTGGATGTTGAATTTAACCTGAGAGTGAGTTGCAATCCGGGGAACAAAACGGCCGTATCTGTGTAAGATTGTTGATTTTTTGAAAATGTGAACGCAGGTGCGTGCACCGACTGCAACAGCCAAGGTACCGCAATTAGCCTTAAAATAACACTCTCAAATGCGTGTAGGATGATTTTGATTTTTCGCCTGACTAAAAATGACGCTTCAAATGGCATAAGAACGACTCTTCTAGACGATGCCTCGAATAATTACAGAGTTAAGAACGATATCGCAAAGATTTGCCCCTGGAAACAAACGGCGCTGCAATCGGTGTAGTAACCCAAAATGCGTATTGCATATGCACCGGATTCGTTAGGGGTAGATTTTCAAATGTGCAATTCAGTGCAATCATTATTGGGAGGATATTTCAGCAACAACTGTCCTCTTTGCACCTGTGAGAGAGAGAGAGAGAGAGAGAGAGAGAGAGAGAGAGAGAGAGGGGGGGGGGGGGAGAGAGAGAGAGAGAGAGAGGAGAGAGAGAGAGAGAGAGAGAAGAGAGAAGAGGGGGGGGGGGTGAGAGAGAGTGAGAGAGAGGTAGGTGTGCCTGCTTGGATCAGAGCAGCCATTGTTTACGAGGGGTAGTTGAAATGGGCGTACTTTGAAGTGGGCGTTCGTTGAAGTGGGCGTTCGTTGAAGTGGGCGCAGATCGTGCCTCTCTTTCGGGTTGTCGTCCTTCGGTTAGTCCAGGGTGGAGATAGGAACTGCAGTCGGGGAGGGATCCGTAACAAGGACTTCCGCATACGCTGGCATCAGCCGAAACCTCGCGACCAGCATTCCTATTCGACACCACCAAGAAAACAAAGAAAACAAAGAAAACAAAGTCAGTTTCCTTTGTGCAGATCCCTATTCGACCGTATTCCCCATTGCAACTCACCTTCTGATTCAACTCAATAGCCTATTCAAAGGAGAGGTTTGTGTTGCGAAAATTAATTTCTATGCACAACGTTCATTTCTATAATATGGCGTCTGTTGAATTGACTGTTGAGTTCAACCTGAGGGTGAGTTGCAGTGGGGATTTCAATAGACGGATGCGTATTTCGCAATAATAGAAGAGGAATAAGCGCTGTGCATAGAAATGAAATTTTCGCAAAAACCACCGCAGGTGTTCTCCATTGTTGCATCTTTCAATGCAACAATGGAAAAAGAAAAGCGTTGCTCATATAGAAATGAAAGTTTCTCAAGGCCTTTTTATGCAAGGCATGGCAAACAATCTCAGATCGCAAATGGGGAAAGATTGTCAAAGGGAAATGCAAATCCGTCGCCACATCATATTCCCAAAAAATCATGATGCATGATAGTTTCTCCGTTAAAAAAGTCTCTCATATTTCATTTCTTGGGAATGGACTTTGTGTCAAGTGTGGTTTACAATGATCTTGTCATCTTTGACGACTTTTTGAAGCTGTGATGCTGAATGGCTGTGACACGCCAAGAATGTCATGGTCCAAGAAGCTAAACGTCACATCGTATATCTTCCAATTCCTCTCTTTTTCTTTTAAACTTTTCCTTTTAAACTTTTTTTCTTGACATCTTTTTTTCAAACTTCTATTTTCTTTTCATCTTTTTTTTTTTAACTTCTATTTTCTTTTCATCTTTTTTTCAAACTTCTATTTTCTTTTCATCTTTTTTTTAACTTTTTCTCATCATTTTCTTTTCAACTTTTCTTTTCATCATTTTCTCTTTTCATCCTTTTTTTTTCTTTCAGCTTTTCTTTTCAACTCTTTTCACTTCACCTTCTTATCCTTTTCAACTTTTATTTCGGCTTTTCTTTCCGACTGTTCCAACTTTTTTCTCTTTTCACTTCTTTTTCTAACCAACATTTTTTAAAATTTTCAACTTTCTTTTCAACAACTTTTCTTTGCCAACTTTTGCAGGAGGAAGAAGAAGAGTCGTAGTAAGAAGAAGAAGGGTGGTGGAAGGAAAAAGAAGTACGGAGGTGGAGGAGGAAAAAAGAAGAAAGGGTGGAAAGGGTAGACTAAGGGGTGGGTGAGGGTGTGAGAGTGGAAATGGCGAGAGCTCAATAAAGGCATGCATGCTGGATCTATTCAACTGTTAATGTGACTGATGGAAAATCTGTGATACCTGCGAACGAGTGGTCAGTTGTGGTAAGTATTGTCCTTAGTAAGAGAATAACCCTTAAGCTGGGAACCCACGATAAGTATTCCTTATCGAAATTCTTTGCTTAGGATTCCTGAGCATATGGGATCAAGTATGGGATTAGCATGGGTACCGTGTCTTGGGGCCAATAAATGCATGCTTGTCATATGAGGGATTTCGTGATGAGGAAACCTTCTTGGCACGAGTTCTGAACAAAACGATGAGGAATCCTAAGCAAGGAATCCTTATAGCAACGACGGGGATTCCAAGAAAACGAATCCTATTGGGATTTCTTTTCGTGGGTGACCAACTTTGTGAGATTTATCCAAGACAGATCTTCTCAGAGACTTAAAATCCACCTCTTCTAAAGAAATCGACCACGGACATTTTTTTGATTTGTACTTTCTTTTGTCAACAGGGCCGTGCAAAACAGACAAGACACACCTAAAAATGATTATCGAAAAACCAAAGCAAAAATTAAACTGTAAAACATGTTAACTGCAAAAAAGTGTGTGGGCAAGTTCGCTCCAAAGTGAAACAAAAAAAGAACTTTTTCCCCGAAAAATGAATTTTGTGCCGTCCACTGATTTCCCAAAGGACTGTGCCTCCCCTTCGTGGATTCAGCGGCTGTCCCCGTTGTCCGCCACCCCGGTTCTGAAGTCGCTGGGTAACTATTTCTTTGGCCCCAAACCTTTTAACACTGTACTGTTTCGAAGAAAGGCATTCATTGTTTACTCGATTGGCATTAATTCTAAATAACACCATGTGTCGCAGGACATGTTGAAATTCATGTGCGACGCTCAGAACATGGATCGATTACTGGTTAAACGGCCCTGAGCTGGCAAGGTCATTTGAATTCATGCTGCGATAGACGACCTCCGGAGGTCAGTTGACGTCAGTGTGAATTCTGTCCAAATTCAGTTTGTCGGTGTCTACAGGGCCATCTGATTTCAGCATGGATTCACGCAACTTCACGCCTTTCATGAATGTCATGTTGTTCTGCAGCGCATGTTACCATTGATTTTAAATGGCGCCTAATTAAGTGACGAACTCCAAATGGGCGCAATGGGAAAAAAGTCTCAACTTGCGCGTCAGAATGGACAGGTTTTTGCATCAGACTTTTTTAGATGGTCTATCCAAAACAGATTGTCACTTGCAACAATGTGCAAAGGAGAACATTGGATCATTGACCATTGCCCTTAGTTGACAGTGAAAATCTGTTTTGGACGTACGATCTAAAAAAAAAGTCTGATGCAAAAAATCTGTCCATTCTGAAGCGACTTCAGGAGATCAGAAGCTGCAATCAGTAGTTGTGCGATGTGTGTTGCGTACCCAATTAATTTTGCAGGCGTATTGCAATCGCGAGTAGAAGCCCTCAGCGATTCGAAAGCTGCAACTTGAGCACACGCGTGTGATGCGTGTTGCATACGCGATGAATTTTATAGGCGCCCGGCAGCCAGTTTTCAAACGCAAGTCGCGAGATGGCAGGCCATGGCCCCCAGTGAGCTTTTTTCCGAGAGGAAACAGGATGTCGCGGCAAGGTTTGTAAAAACGCTGCCTGGTAACCGTAAAAGGAAAGCTTTGCTTACATCTCACGTTGCCGATGCATGCATTCTAAAACAGTGTCCGAGTTTTTAACCGAAATTCTTCGCGATTGGAGTTTATTCACAAATTTGATTCGCCAATGGCAACAGTCGCCGCAAAACATCATGACATTTGCGTGAGGAGTGAAAAGCCTGTTACACCCATCAAGTCCTAGTCGTTTTTTTCTAGGGGGGCTTGAAATTAATTTGGAAAATGTTTTTGCCCCAGTTTTTATTTATTTTTTGAAATGTTTATTATCATTTTTTTAATTGCATATACAGTGATGACATGTTCGAAAATAGACAGGTACAGTAGCAAATACATTCCAAAAAGAAATGGAAAACGAGCAGCAACTCACCACACAGCAGCAGGATGCCTGTTGTGTCATCAAGATTGGAAGATTCATGCAGCAGGATGGAAGATGTGATGCCCGTGAGCACAAAATCAAGTAGTGGAAAGGAGCAGACGGGTTTTTAAACGGGTTGCCGCTTAAACGGGTTGCCGCTGTAACGGCAACCCGTTTAAAAAAGGACTAGGACTTGGGTGTAACAGGCTTTTTACGCTCACCGAGATATAATGGGACAGACCTTTTAAAATTTCTCATCGATCTTCTTGGTTGACCTTGAGCAATGAGATTCTTGATGTTTGAGGAATTTCAACACATGGTTAAAGTGACAGATGTGATCAGATTTTACATAACATTATGTTTCGAGTTTTTCTCCTTTTTCCATCTGATAGGCATTTTCTTCTCTCTGCCATTTCAACAGGTGTTCTGATGGCCTTTCTCTCCTTCGATGACAGGAAGTCATTTATGGAATTCTCCTGAACAAATGGATATGAAGCACTTCCTTTATTTCTTAATTTATTTTAACTTAAAATGCACCAACCCACCTTTAATTTCTTCATCTGGAATGGTTTGACATGCAACCGCTATGAATCTGAATCGGATTCCGTCCATTGTTTAACTGATATGGTTTGCGTGGCTGTGGAATACCTGGTTGTCTGGAACGGCTCCGTCTCTCATTGGATTTCGTAAACAAACAAAATGGCTCGAATAAAGGCGGGCACAGACGAGCATGGAAAACACTCCGCAGAGAAAACCCTCTGGGGGTTTATCCTGCGTACGGCCGGCGCCGCGAGTTGTCCGGCGACCACCCGGGTGGGTTCGAAAATGGAGCAGTGTTCCAAATTTTCAGCCGGGATACCTGCCGGGCAACGCATGACAGCATTGTTGATCTGCACCTGTGACCAGTAGGCATCCAAAATGATTACGAATATTGATGTCTGAGCAAAACGTGTTAGAGGGATTGCAGTGATTTCATTGGTGGACGCTCATTGTTTTGGTGAGAATTGGCATGCATAAAACAGATGATTGACGTCATTCAAACGGCTTCTCTTTCTCGACTCTCTTTCTTTTCTCCTTCCTCTCTTTACCTGCTTTGGTTTGTAAAGACCATTTTTTCGACCGCGTTCCAGACAACCAGTATTTCTACAGCCACGGTGGTTTCCATGTCGCTGACATTTTGCAACCCAGTGACAGCACCTGAGAAGGACTGCCATCAAACGCGGGCTGGGTGCTTACAGGCAACGCATTAGCAAAACATTTTTGGGCATTTTCCAATTCGTTCATGCGCATTTTTATGCAAAACATTTTGGATATTTCATGCAAAGCATTTTTGGGGAGTTCTTTTTACCAAAACCTATAACACATTTTTGGAATTTTTGCAGTTTTGACCTATACGAACAATTCAAATTCACTGTTTTACTCTCTGGCCCGCAAATTAAGCATTCGTCAGGAGCTCCAACATCTTTCTGTTTCGGCGCTCAACATCAGTGCTCAAAACCACCCATGAAAATTGCACACTTTGAATTCAGTGTCATAAAATTGAGAACGTTTCTGGCGTGGATCGCATAGTTTTTATACAGATTTCGTATTTGCTGATTTTTCATTCCAATGTGCTCGCTAATGTGTTGTTCTATTTATGTGAAATAAAGACTATCTGCCTTTTCATAGAATGCGTTGTCATTTCACAAAAAAATTTGCAACAACAATCGTGCATATGGTTGGCACAAAATCATCGTCCCCCACTTAAGAACATCCTGAATTTGAATGAAGACGGCGCGCAAAGCTAAGCATTGACATTTTTTTACGATTTTGATCATTTTGATAATTCAAAATGATGAAACGACTGTTTACAGAGTTCAGATGAATTGATTTGGAGAGACAAAGGGGGCCTCGAACACGGAAAGGTCGCCGATGCTCAAGAAGCAACACCAGGGTTTGCATTTTTGGACAAGTCAAAATTTTGGGATTTGGTTCTATTATAGTCAGTCGATCTGTACCATATGTTAATCCTCCGAAATTCCGCATATTTTCAAGAAAGGATCAGTCGTTTATTCTCCACTTCCACTCCATGTGTCCTTCGAAACAGTTGAAAAGGAGGAACTTTGTGCATGCGGAAATGAAATGTTCGCAACACAAATCTCCATGCACCAAATTGGCTTATTTTGAGCATATTATTTGTGAGTGCATGCCAATCGAGAGCATTCCCCATTGAAATTGTCCCTCAGGATCCACTCAGTAGGTACGTGTACAACTCAATTACTACCTATATGGGTTTGTGTTGTGAAAATTTCATTTCTATGCACAAAGCTAATTCCTTTACCATTGTTGCATTGAAAGATGCATCCGTCTGTTGAA
This sequence comes from Sinentomon sp. SZTP_YWyxl, assembly GCA_030068105.1. Taxonomy (NCBI): domain Eukaryota; kingdom Metazoa; phylum Arthropoda; class Protura; order Sinentomata; family Sinentomidae; genus Sinentomon; species Sinentomon sp. SZTP_YWyxl. The sequence continues at coordinate 2,137 of JASGXE010014487.1, read as the reverse complement.
TTGGCTCTGCTGAGTTGAACCTGAGGATGAATTCCAATGGGGAATAGCGGCCGAATATGCGACAAAGCAGTGTGTGACAATGCGATAGGTGTGACAGTGACAGGTAAAGTGTGACAATGCTAAGCATTCTGAATAAGCAATGCTGAGTGTGATAATGCTTTGTGACAATGCGAAAAAGAGTGTGACAAGTGTGACAGTGGCAAGTGGGCCATGCTAAGCGACAATGATAAGTGTGACAATGCTAAGCGTGACAGTGGCAAGTGAATAACGTTGACAAATGACATTGACAAGTGTGAGGGAAAATGGGCTGCAAACTTCACTGGTGTAGGCAACAAAAAACCAATTATTTGATTGGATGCAAAAAGAAGTTGAATAAGGCAGAGTGTAAAATAATGTTTATTTTCATCACCGGAAAAAACGTATAAATGTATAAATAAATGTGAAAAAGATAAATGCACAAACAATACATTATATGAACAAGGTATGAAAATACGTTATGAACATTATGAACAAGGTAGAAGTCTCAGCAAAACTATTCGAAAAGAGGAGTTATATAATCAGAGACACCATATGAGATTTTTCTGCATTTTGAAGCTCGGGGAAATGTACTTCACACAATCTCACATGATCTGCAAAATGCCTTCGTTCTTGAAATTCGTTTTTGCTGCGCATGCGAGATTCGAAATTACACTGCCGCTTACACTTTAAAATTCGGATAAAATCTATCATGGACCGGTATTTTCGAAAGATTCTTGTATGGGCGCCATCTATAATTATGAAGGACAATATGCGCCTCAAAGCACATTCCATTCGTGTAAGGCGTGATACTGCATCAAGCACTGTTGAAATTGGAGGCTCCCGATCAGCCTGACCTTTGTAATTTTTCCATTTTCGCAGAGTTTTGGCGGGCCCATGTTATTTGCAATGCAGATTTGAATGAGCGAATTGAAAACAGCGTCACAAAATCTAATTTGCGACGACAGCCATCTTGCTTCTTGCGTCCTCGCGTTTTAAATCGGGCCAGTGGGCCCTTGAAGGGCCCACTAGTCATAGTTATCTGTGCCAAAAAACAGACGAATCCATTGTAACAGACGATAACATCTGATCATAACATCAAATCATAACAACAGTTATCTGGGTCATACAATCGCAGGCGAATCCAACAATAGATTGCAACATCGCATAGACGATAACAAAAAAAGTTATCTTGTCCATAACAATAAAATTAATCTAATAACAGGTGACAACATCAGTTATCGGTGTCTCATGTCTGACTATATCATTCTGATGAATCCAGATAAGAGACGATAATATCGTATCTGAGTCTAACAATCAGACGAATCCTGGTGGGAATTGTCCGTCACAGCAGATGACCTTCGCAACAAATAAATGAATTGGAGACCTTTGGGTGAACACGAACCACTGCAACTGCGTGAAGGCGAATGAAGGCTCGGAATTATATCGAGATGATCGAATGTGGAAGATGCCAGAAGATGGTGTTGGTGGCCGTAAACCTCAGAAAATAAGAAACAAACAAAATAGCGGTAACACATTTTTGGGGTGGCCAACTTTGGGGACGGGGTAAGAAAGTTTCATTTCATCATTTCTTAACAGATGCTAGCCAAATCTCACATGAAGTTATTCAAAAATAATTGCACATTATTGGTGTACACGAATACATATGCTTATTTACGATAATGGGGCAACGCATCAACCCGCCAAGAGACGTGTCATCACAGCCCATAGTACTTGTTGTCAACCACGGCTTGGCGAGCGCTAATTCCTTGATGTCAACCTCAGGCTTGGTGCCCGTCTATTATCAATTTATTGCCCAAGAAAGAGTCCAAAAAATTTCCAACTCCACATGAAGGTACGCGTTCCAACACGTGGGAAACCGGAATAGAGGGTAAATTTATTTTATTTTTTTTTTGTCAAAAACAGTGTTCAAATGATTAGGCACTGTAACAAATACAACAACAACAAAATTACGCAAGCAAGCATATAGTCAAATGGTAAAACACAAACAAGACAATGAAGGTATTCAAGGGTCAAGGGGAATAAAATTCACGTCATCAATCTGGGGGACGGGCATCTCTGTCGTGGTGCGAGGCATGCGAGCAATATTGCGCGAGATATC
>JASGXE010014486.1:0-13101 GCA_030068105.1 Sinentomon sp. SZTP_YWyxl | reverse complement strand
CGCTTTAAGTGAACTGGACATTCCACACCCCCAACCAATGGTTGGGCTTGGTGGTAAATGGGTTGGGATAGGTGTATTAGGGGATAGGTTGGGTTAGGCAGGTTGGGTTAGGTTTAGTTAGCTTTAAGTTTTTCACAGAGCAATGGTTAAAACTTGTTTAGTTCAATGTCAGCAGGTATTCCGAACTGTTACCATTTTTTGTTTATTTCCCAAAGCAAGTGAAGCTGACATTACCCACTTACCCCCACCACACTTGTTGCTGCTGTCAATGGGTTGGGATAGGTGTATTAGGGGATAGGTTGGGTTAGGCAGGTTGGGTTAGGTTTAGTTAGCTTTAAGTTTTTCACAGAGCAATGGTTAAAACTTGTTTAGTTCAATGTCAGCAGGTATTCCGAACTGTTATCATTTTTTGTTTTATTTCCCAAAGCTAAGTGAAGCTGACATTACCCACTTACCCCCACCACACTTGTTGCTGCTGTCAATGGGTTGGGATAGGTGTATTAGGGGCTAGGTTGGGTTAGGACAGGTTGGGTTAGGTTTAGTTAGCTTTAAGTTTTTCACAGAGCAATGGTTAAAACTTTTTTAGTTCAATGTCAGCAGGTATTCCGAACTGTTACCATTTTTTGTTTTATTTCCCAAAGCTAAGTGAAGCTGATATTACCCACTTACCCCCACCACACTTGTTGCTGCTGTCAATGGGTTGGGATAGGTGTATTAGGGGATAGGTTGGGTTAGGACAGGTTGGGTTAGGTTTAGTTAGCTTTAAGTTTTTCACAGAGCAATGGTTAAAACTTGTTTAGTTCAATGTCAGCAGGTATTCCGAACTGTTATCCATTTTTTGTTTTATTTCCCAAAGCTAAGTGAAGCTGACATTACCCACTTACCCCCACCACACATTGTTGCTGCTGTCAATGGGTTGGGATAGGTGTATTAGGGGATAGGTTGGGTTAGGACAGGTTGGGTTAGGTTTAGTTAGCTTTAAGTTTTTCACAGAGCAATGGTTAAAACTTTTTTAGTTCAATGTCAGCAGGTATTCCGAACTGCTACCATTTTTTGTTTTATTTCCCAAAGCTAAGTGAAGCTGTCATTACCCACTTACCCCCACCACACTTGTTGCTGCTATCAATGGGTTGGGATAGGTGTATTTGGGGATAGGTTGGGTTAGGACAGGTTGGGTTAGGTTTAGTTAGCTTTAAGTTTTTCACAGAGCAATGGTTAAAACTTTTTTAGTTCAATGTCAGCAGGTATTCCGAACTGTTACCATTTTTTGTTTTATTTCCCAAAGCTAAGTGAAGCTGACATTACCCACTTACCCCCACCACACTTGTTGCTGCTGTCAATGGGTTGGGATAGGTGTATTAGGGGATAGGTTGGGTTAGGACAGGTTGGGTTAGGTTTAGTTAGCTTTAAGTTTTTCACAGAGCAATGGTTAAAACTTTTTTAGTTCAATGTCAGCAGGTATTCCGAACTGTTACCATTTTTTGTTTTATTTCCCAAAGCTAAGTGAAGCTGTCATTACCCACTTACCCCCACCACACTTGTTGCTGCTGTCAATGGGTTGGGATAGGTGTATTAGGGGATAGGTTGGGTTAGGACAGGTTGGGTTAGGTTTAGTTAGCTTTAAGTTTTTCACAGAGCAATGGTTAAAACTTTTTTAGTTCAATGTCAGCAGGTATTCCGAACTGTTACCATTTTTTGTTTTATTTCCCAAAGCTAAGTGAAGCTGACATTACCCACTTACCCCCACCACACTTGTTGCTGCTGTCAATGGGTTGGGATAGGTGTATTAGGGGATAGGTTGGGGACAGGTTGGGTTAGGACAGGTTGGGTTAGGTTAGTTAGCTTTAAGTTTTTCACAGAGCAATGGTTAAAACTTTTTTAGTTCAATGTCAGCAGGTATTCCGAACTGCTACCATTTTTTGTTTTATTTCCCAAAGCTAAGTGAAGCTGTCATTACCCACTTACCCCACCACACTTGTTGCTGCTGTCAATGGGTTGGGATAGGTGTATTAGGAGATAGGTTGGGTTAGGACAGGTTGGGTTAGGTTTAGTTAGCTTTAAGTTTTTCACAGAGCAATGGTTAAAACTTTTTTAGTTCAATGTCAGCAGGTATTCCGAACTGTTACCATTTTTTGTTTTATTTCCCAAAGCTAAGTGAAGCTGACATTACCCACTTACCCCCACCACACTTGTTGCTGCTGTCAATGTACCTCTTGGTGTCCATGTTTTAAACAGCCTCGTGTTGGCGACTCCATGTGTAGGCAGGTATTCGGTTTGCAGGTGGAGTTGCGGTAGGTACCTACCTACTTTGTAAAGGTGTCTTTTGAAATATATGGCAGAAGTGTTGGGCACACTCCTCAATAATAGCACCGAGTGTGTGAAATTGGTGCCTCCAATGGTGAAAGTTGTTGAAAAACTACAAAAGGTGGCTATTTTGCAGCAGGGTGGAGAACCCTGTTGCAAATTGGGCACTTTTTAAGTGAATTTGAGTGGACTCTTTTTGAGTGAACCACATGAGTTTCAAAAGTGTTATTTTTGAATAGGTGGGGGCCTAACTCCAAAAATATTGTTTGAATGGTCAATTTCCGCAACTTTTTTGGCAAACATCTCCAAAAAGAACTTACTATGAGCATGGAACTAACTGAAGGCAAATGATAGATCAATAGAGGTGTGCCTTTGTAGCTTCTGTTACACAAGAACAGTGAAAAATCACTTCACTCTCTTCTTGAGATCAATTTTGTAGAACACATTGCCGACAAATCGATCTCGAGAAGTGAATGAAGTTATTTTTAATTGTTTATTGTTGCACAACACAGTGGGAAAGGCACACCTTCATTGATCTATCACCAAAAGCCTCCGGAAAAGTTTTTGCAAAAAAAAAAAAAGAAAAATAGGTATATTGTGAAAATGTTTGTAAAAATTTTCGGAAAAAAATGATTGACAACTCACTGAAATTGGCACTATTTCTGTCTCATTTGAATAACTATTGCATTATTTATTCTTGCATTGTTGAATTTCGTTTTGAGCATCTTTTCTTTCAGGTACCTATTTTTTACATTGTCTCCACATGTTTTTTACCATTTTTTATTTCAGTTGTGAATATGCCACAGCCAATCCCATTGACAAGGAAGACGGCATTGATACCAGTGGTTTTTACATTCAAATTGGATTAACTCAGGTTGGTACTTTTTATGCCCATATTAGTTCTGTGGTGGGTGGGCCAACATTTTCCATTGCATTCGGGCATTTGATGCTTTTTTCTTATTTTTTTGTGTTCATCTTCATTGGTGGACTGCTGTGGACGGCTGTCTTTACTTTTTCGTGGAAACTCCTTGGGTAGAAAACATGAATTTGAAAGAGGCACTCTCACAATAATAACATCTCCCGATTCTCATCTGCAGTATAGTCACAAAAGCAATAATGACTTCCAGACAGAGAGGAGCCCCACATCCATCTGCAAAATTCATCATGTTTTCATGCTTTGTAGGTTGCGTTCTTTAAGAAGAATGTCGATGTTTTGTCTCGATGTCAGCTGGAATTCAAAGAGGGAAATTATTGAGGCTTCCACCCACCGGTGTATCTTTTCTCCTGGAGAATAGTGTGTCGAATACCTACCTGAAGATAGACCTGATTTTCCGAAACCTGACGGGGGGTAGCCGTTCGTGAAGGCATAATTCGGGGTCGTTCAGAAGAGATTAACGTGTTCTCACTTATGCTGATTGATGATCTAAATTAATGTCAAATCGTTGCATTTGCCAAGTTTTCCAAGAAGACCTGCAAAAGATCTTTTCCAAGCAAAACGTTTCCAAGAAGACCGACAAAAATCCCATTGTAACTCTGTTAGGGAGTCATTACTGTTTCTGTGACAGGCCTACTGTGCTTTGCAGAACTCATCTGTCATATTTCTCCACACATGTTACACTTTTTGTGTAGAAAAACCATTCTTATGCCATTCTGTTTGCAATTGTGAAAACTTTTTTTCATGTTCTGTACATGCAAATACGAGTAAAATGCAAAGGTGGACACAGACCTCAGACATGACTGTGATATTACACCCGGGACTGGGACTTTTGTCTGAATGGTTGTATAGGAAATTGCCATCTGTCATTTGCGACAAATATGTCCAACTTTTTGGCATCACAAAAAATTATATTGATCGTTAATGAAAAACTTTTCAGTTCAATTAGACCTAATTTGATAAAAGAACTCCTCATAAACTCCTTAGGCATCTCTTTTCAAACTCCTTCAACAACAAGAAACCCCTTGCGGTCCTTTTTCGGCCCAGTCCGTCCAACACCTTCGTTTCCTATCTGATCCCATGTTGGACGGACCGGTCCCATGTTGGATGGACCGGCATCCCACAAGCACGTGGATTCAGTCATCCTCGGAGATAGAGAGCGGCATTCAATGAGCATTTTTCGTCTTCGTGAGGCTGGTTGGGGAAATTAACAATAATAATGTTATGGCATGAGGGGAGGCAAAGGAATCACAATGACTACCATGGGCACTGCCATCTTTTGAATGAAATGCCGCACATTGAGTGGACAGGTGGAAGAAAGATATGACGGTTGCTGTGTGTCATGTGATTTGTCATTGCAAATTCAAGTGCAAGTTGAAAAATGATGGAAAAATCGCCGGTTGGTTTTTATTTGCACTGAAACAAAGACAGGCTGGTGCCACAAAGGATGCCCTGTACTTCCGTAGAACATGTAGGTACCTATTCTGAAGTCAGGTGTTCATTTACTTACGGGAGTTCCTGACCAGTATCATCTAACCATGATTCTTGAACCAACTGCAAACGCCCTAACATTGTGCAAACTTTTTAAAAGCAAATCTTGGATTATCTCTAAATTCCAACCTTGCTCTTAATTCGGATCAGGACATTTCCCCAATTTTCGCAAATGGATTGCAAATGGCGGTAATCGACTAATATGCGGCCCACCGAATTTGGTGGGTCCATGAACTGCCGAATATAATTCTTCTTTGCTAATCTGACCGAACCATGAACGGCCGAATATAATCTATCCTAAGCTTATCTGAACTAACCTAACAGGTCAGATTAGCATAGGATAGATAATATACGGCCGTTCATGGAACCACCAAAACTGGTGGGCCGCATATTCGTCGATTACCCAAATGGTCAAGGTGCTGCGTGAAAACAAGAGGTAAAATGCACAACAGATACTGCCAGACCACAGATCACGAACTTAACCCTGACTGAAGATTTATTTTTATTTTTGTGTTTTGATCTCGAAAATTTTAGCCATGGGTAGGTCCTTTTCAATTTCAAAAAGTTCAATTTCCTTTATTATAAATCTGCTTTAAAATGCATTGCAGTTTGGTGTTTGGGCATCGTGGACGTGTTGGGTCGGATTGTCAGTCTGTGCAGTTCTGAAACTGTGCCGTTACCACCAGGAGGAAAACATGCGAATAAGTATGGCAAAAGAGAGACAACGACTGATCAAGGACAAAGCAGGGACGCTCGATTCCACGAAGAGTGACGACACCAGCTCTTCCAGTGAACCCACCGCCGCGGCCGCTCCCACACAAGTGCAGCCACCCAATTCTAGAACGATCAGTGCTGACGTGAGCACGAGTGCCTTGGTTCACAGGGGTGAGCCTTCGAACGTCGACCCAGAAGATGGGCTTGATCATAAGCATGCTGGTGGGACTCAGAATCAGGACGTTTAGGGGCATGACCTCGGAACATAACATCACCACTGGCGAACTGTTGTTGGGGATGTGAGAAGATTTGGTGGGAGACCCCTCCTTCCAAATCAGTTTTTTAAACCACAGCAACAGAGATCTGATTTTTGCAGGGGTTTTGGCACCAAACAATAAAATAAAAATAATTTTGGTTTGGCCAAACAATAATTCCTCCTGAGCTTCCTGGTTTTGGGGAATTTTCATTCCTGGTTTAGTGCAATTATTTTTGGAATCTGGACAATGGAAACAAGGCCACATTGAGTTTTCGAGTTTTCATCTGCAGTTCTTGGATTTTCGGCAGTGGGTGCAAGGCCACATTGAATTTTCATGAATAATTTTTGGGTTTTGGAAATTCTCCTTTTCGAATCCATTTTGTTTCTTTTCAAAATAACGAGAGGGAGAGACTGAGCGGATTTTAGGACAACCAGTTATTCTACAGCCACGGTCCTGACCTTACAAAAATATTGAGAGAAGAGAACGAGTTTCAACATGAAACGGCTTGCTCTCTTCAGAAAAATAACATTTTGTGTTGAGATGCAGCAGGTGGATAATAATTGCTTTCAATTCCACAGGCTCATTCTCTGGGTTTGAACCTTTTTCACCAAAAATTTTTGTGAAGATTCATGCAGTTTCAGCAGTTTGCTAATAGATGGTGCTGAACTCCGTGTTGTTAATATGCTAAAGAGCATTGAATTCGTACCTATGATTTGCTCTATTATTTTCTCCAACCCTGATGTGCTCACAAGTGTCTCCACCACCATCGAAAAATCTTGTCCTTGGCAGAGATTCTGCTTCCTTCTTGAAATATACCATTTGCAAAACATTCTGTGGGTCGGTGCCAACATTTCTTAGTTCATTTTGCCTCTGAATCGACAGAATGTCCAATTTGTTTGTGGATGATTATCACATTCTTTACTTCACCTATTGGCTGGGGTTGTCTGCCCAATGTTTGTTCTCTCTCTCTCTATCATGTTTTGGGCTGTTCTGTTTTTATGTAAATTGAATTGTTAAATCCTAGCATGAATCAGGATGTCCAAGAAAGATGGATACCGAATCTGCAGCCGCATTCCACATTGTCGCTCGCACTCCACATCAGAACGGCCAGACTTTTTTGGTGTGACAAAAAACTCGGCGTCAGAGTGGACAGATTTTCCACATCAGACTTTTGTGGATAGTCTGTCCAAAACAGATTTGCAGTTGCAACGATTTGAAAAGGAGAACATTGGGGCATTGATCATTTTGCCTGTTGCTGCAATGCAAATCTGTTTTGTTCACATGATCTAAAAACGTTTGATGCGAAAAATCTGTCCATTCTGACGAGGGATGTTTTGTGGCTCGAAAAAAAAAAATATGTCCATTCTGACGAGGGATGTTTTGCGGCTCGAAAAAAATCTGTCCATTCTGACGAGGGATGTTTTGTGGCTCGAAAAAAAAAATATGTCCATTCTGACGAGGGATGTTTTGCGGCTCGAAAAAAATCTGTCCATTCTGACGAGGGATGTTTTGTGGCACGAAAAAAAATCTGTCCATTCTGACGCGGGATGTTTTGCGGCATGAAAAAAAATCTGTCCATTCTGACGCTGGATGTTTTGTGGCATGAAAAAAATCTGTCCATTCTGACGCGGGATGTTTTGTGGCACGAAAAAAAATCTGTCCATTCTGACGCGGGATGTTTTGCGGCATGAAAAAAAATCTGTCCATTCTGACGCGGGATGTTTTGCGGCATGAAAAAAAATCTGTCCATTCTGACGCGGGATGTTTTGTGGCATGAAAAAAATCTGTCCATTCTGACGCGGGATGTTTTGTGGCACGAAAAAAAATCTGTCCATTCTGACGAGGGATGTTTTGCGGCACGAAAAAATCTGTCCATTCTGACGGGGGATGTTTTGTGGCACGAAAAAATCTGTCCATTCTGACACGAGATGTTTTGTGGCACAAAAAAATCTGGCCATTCTGGCTGGGGATGTTTTGTGGCACAAAAAAAAATCTGGCCATTCTGGCACGGCTTTTGCAGTTGACTAGAGCTGTGTGGGTGAGTGACTGTGGGGATTACGGCCACAAATGTTTGACCAAAGATTGTATCTTGTGTAAAATGTATCTTCTTGCTTTGATTTATTTTTGTTAGGCCAGTTGAATGGAATTTTACCGTGCAGCATATGCGTATGCTTGTTATTTTGCAAATGTTAATTGACTGCAGAACAGCACACCCCCTTGCGATCTAATTCACTTGCAAAGTCACTGCTCCTGATTGAAGTTGAATGCATTTCATTAATTTATTTTATTCCCTAATTTTTTCGTTTTCTGAATTCAACAGATTTCAACACAGATCATGTCAAAGTAGTAAGTGGTATGGTTGTTCAAATTATCCGGAAATTACGGCTCGTTTCTGTCTGTCCCTGTCACACTTCATCAGTTGCCACATGAGCGGGACCCCAACTGTGGTGGCAAGACAAGTCTGCAATTCCTGGGACCACAAACCACAAAAAAAGAACTGATATCTGTTCTTTTTTGTGGTTGATTCAGTCTCAGGAATTGCACTCGTCTTGCCGCCACCATCGGGTTTTCTCCTGTGGCATCGGATGAAGTGTGAGGAGGACGGACAAAAACAAAGCTGTACTTTCTGGAATATTTGATCAAACATACTAATTACTTTTGTATTTGCGTGAATCGCGCATTCTGGTTTTTTTGCTCAGGGGCAGTTTTGTCAGAGATCAAGGTGTTTGGTCCTGGCTTAGCTCGAACCGCTCAGTTCGAATGTTGATGAGTTTTTGATGCTGATTTTTCCATAGAATGGTGCTTAAATACAACTTATCTTTTTTAAGATCATGTTATCAATGTTTATTCTTTATTTCTTCTTCAAATGTTTATACGAGTATTTATTTATAAAAAAAAAATCCGTTGTCCAATTTTGCATTTGTTTGCTTTCTTGTACTCTTTGATGAATACCTGTTAATCATGCACCACAGATGAAAAACAGTGCCGTAAATTTGGAGAGCGCCCATAATTCCGTAACGTTTTCAATGAATTTCTTCTCACTCACTCGTCACTCAAATTCATGTCCTTTGGCGATGCCACACTGGTTGAAGGTACCTCAGTAGGGTTTTCTAATCTGCTTGCTGCAACACCTCCCCGCAAAAGAATCCTGGGCTTTCACTTCAACCGAGCTCCACCTCAGCATTTCCCATCCGCCATCTTGATGAGTTAACTGGCTTGCATCTGTCACGGTTACCGTTGTTAGGAAAGTGTATAGCTTGCTCAACTGTGTCTTGAATGCTGAGCGTCATACTTTGGCCATTCAAAGCCAATTTTGCCTGTGGACTTTGCCAAGTGCAAGGGCGTCATTTCATATGCCTGGAGGAACTATCTTCTGGGCACCGACCAAGTCTTGCGCGGAGCTCCACAGTTACTGGTGTCTCGGGTGCAGCCCCAGCGGGGTTCCGAGGGGCAAAGCCCCTAGTTGGGGGTCTAGGGAGTGGAGCCCACAGAAGCTGAAGACATTTTGGAATTTGGGGTTCATTTTGAGTGCATTGTTCGTATTCAGGAGGTCAAATGTCCCACCAAGGCGAGCAAAAAACATGTCAGGGTGGAAGGCGATCTGCTGGTCGGCATTTCTGTGGCTGGGGGGAGATCATCAAGGGGAATCACCCCCTGACTCGAAATAACTCCCCTGAACAGTTGCTTACTAACCCAGAATATCAGCAGACTCTGCTCTGTGATCCGTGGGGCGATGTTTTCTGGCTGCACAAGCACGTCCGATGTACAGGTGACGAGCGGGAAGTGACTTTTTGACCAGAGTAGAATTCATCAAAATGGAATTTGTTTGACCGATGTTCGCAATATTTACTTTTTTATCTCGCACAGTTGTTCTCGAGTGAATGGCAACTTTGTTTTTCAGCACATCACATCATGACATCGAATCTTTATATTTTGTATTTTTCCATTTGTTTTTTTGCTATCTGCTTTCTGTTTGGAGATGGCATGGCATCCTCGAACATTCAGTTTTGATTTTTAATTTTCAGTACAATTACAAATTACAATCATCTCTGACTATCAGCTGTGTTCCGAATTTTATTTCTTTTCTCCTCGCCCTTTACTCTTTTATTTCTTTTGCGAAGGAATCTGTCTACCCTGTGTGTTTTGAGTAAAACTTTACAATAAGCAGTCATATTTTGGTGTAACCAACGTCAGGGATGTGATTTGTGTTTCACCTCTCTTTTTTTCTTCATTAAAGCGATCCTAATAACACAATACACAAACCTAACCTCCAACCTTACAGTCTATTGTTTGTTGTCAACCTACTAGTTGGTGTCCTGTTGCTTGTTATCAACCGTCTTCTTGATATCTGCCTCATAACGCCCTAAACACCTCTCCGAAGTTTACTTACCCACATATAGCTTCTGATCGTGAAGTCCAACCGGTTTATGCCAGTTGGCGAAGAACGGTGTAAAATTCGCTGGCCATTTTACATTTTTCGACTTTTCGTAGATGTGGGAAAGGTCATTACATGATACTTCCCAATTTTCCAATTTTTATATTGTTTGGCATTTTTGTTTTGTTGATCTGCATTTTTGTCCATGTCAACCACCATCGGTTCCTGTCGCTTCAGTAAGATTTTATTACCACTGAATGTTCTAAAATGAGCGGTACGATTAGAAAAAAGTTAAGCTCATTTTTGGCATGATGAAGTGATGGGCATGTCATCAGTTACATCATGCTGTTCGTTAGCTTCACACCTTTTGACAACAACTAAAAAAACGAATCACATTTCTTTTTCTAGGGTTTCCCTCTTCTAAAAGAGAGAAACGCCTGTGATTGTGTCTGTTTCATGCACTCAGCAGTGGTGTGATGGAGGCCATGTGGCGTGTGGTCTATTAAAAACAGCAGCAGATATAGTATGGCTTGAATAGAAAGATGCCCATTGCATGTATAGCGGCGGCGGAATTAATGTACTCACACATTTAAAAATTGCGAGGGTTCAGATTTTCGTAAAAAATTCCATGCTGCAGAAATTAACCTTCTGCCCCCGCGAAGCGAGAATACTCAGATTTTCCCCAAGATCCAGAAACCGGAAGCTTTCAAGGGTTGTAGCGAGGATACTCACCAAAAAATAAAAATTCCGAAATACCCTGTAGTTTTTCTTTGTACAGGTACATCATAAGCGAATTCGGAAGCGGATGATACTCTGCGGAGTTTTCTCAGTTGGCGAAAATATTCGCTGACAATTTTCAATCAATACTTTCCCGCCAATTTTTTGTTTTCTGGTAAGGTTGCTGCATTTGCAATGCGTCAGGCCGTTGTTCTGAAGTGTCTATAGGGACCCGTGTGGTGGGTGGCATGGTGGTGATGGGGTTGCATCAGAGTAAAGGGACCAGGCAATAAAGATGCGAAGTTGGATTTTGGTTACATCTTCAAGAAGACAGAAATCAGACGCTTTTGTTTTCGCAGGAATTGTTTTGGAGATAATGGCGTTCAAAGTTGGATGACTTTTTCATTGGTTGTGCCCGGTTTGAAATGACGCTGACTCGGTGCTGATCCAGTTGGGATGTGTGTGGTGTTGTTCGAACGGGAATTTAATTGGCTTTCCTCCTCTTTCGGCCGAGATGTCACATTTGGTGTCTGATGATTTGAACATTGTGATACAAAAGTTTTCGTCCATTCAGGGTGGAAATTATCGCCTCCTGTACGGGGATTTTTGAAGTGATGGGCATGATGTTTAAAAAGTCTGCCTTCGATCGAAAGGCTAATGGGTGTTGCCACAATTTGCCACAATGAAAATTGCTTTTGGCAACATGGAAATGTACCTTCTTTTTTAAGGGGGGGAAAACCTTCGCGCAAACTTTTTTTTATTTTTCAACCGATTTGCTTCAAACTTTGCACACATTTTCAGGTCACTTTAACTAAGATCTGTGCAAAATTTCACACCCCTAGTGTTACTGGTTTGCCAGCTGTAGCCAGTTTTATACGCAAAAAGTAGACTAAACTTTTGATCACTGCAGCGCCTAAACCATTGGAGCTAGACAACTCTAGTTTGCGCCAAAGTGATCCAAATGGAGCCAGAATTTGGGTAGAAAGGTCACCATCCTCCTGCCTAACTTCATTTTTGCTTCCGAATTCAATTAATCCTTATCGCGTCAAAAAGCGGTAAATTTTTACTGCCATAATTTCAAAATGCACTTGTATCATGAAAATACCATATGATAGTCTGATTTTGACCATTCCACCCAATTTAGGACACTTTTTTACATAAGTGTGCCAATTTTTAACCTTCTATGTTGTTCCCAAGCTGAGATTTTGCATTCGAAAGTTAGCCGAACATGAAAAAATAGGAGTTCCGAGTAACTTGAAGATTTGCGAAGAGTTGACGTTTTCAACTTCGAAAAACATATTTTGGCATCGTCGAACTTTTTTGTGCTATATCTCAGCCCAAGAGCTACTTGGAAGGTTGAAATTTTGCATACTTATATAAAAAACGCTCCTGATTCGGCGAGAATGATCAAATTTTGTCTAGTTTGCTTCCTTTCTGTGCAATGGTCATTTTTCTGAAATACATTTTTTTCCGCGAAATTACGCGATAGCGTAAAAATTCTTTTAAGTGCCTTCGCATTTTAGTCCATAACTTCTAAACCCTGTGGAATTTCAGAAAACGGATTGCACCACTGGAATCGGGAAAGTTTTGTGCATAAGATGACCAAAAAACCCCAACATACCATTTTCAATGATTTTTTAACAATCTGAAGGTTTCCCCCCCCTTAACCGTTTCTCCTATTTTTGGATCTTTTGAAATGGAAAGTGACTTTGCATGAACAAAGACTGCTTCAGTCTTTCACACGGTTGCCGATCTTAAATAAATTTAAGATTGGCAACTCCCTGTACATTTTGGACCACTTGTATAGTGGCGGCGGAAAAAGATTACTCATGCATGTGTTTTTCCCATTTGATTGTTGCCTCCGAACCTTTTTTTTTTTTTCTTTTTACTCTTGTGCATTTGGTAGAAATTAAAGCGCCAAATTGCAACGGAGCTTTCTAGAGGTGTCAGATTTTGACATTAGTGATGAAAGAGGATCTTTTATTTCTACAGCATGGAGTTTTCGCTAAAATCTCAATAATGCAAATTTTTCACTTGTATGGGTAATCTTTTTCTGCCGCCAGTATACATATTGGGATCACCATCGAACCAGAAGAAGGAATGAGTTTACCGGAAGAGAAACGACGAAATCGAAATCATTCTGGTGAGTGAAATTTAGAAAAATGCAATGATTTTTTTAAATTCTAAATTTCAGTACTTTGGACGAGAATTTCTGTTTTTTTTTTCAACAGGGCTACAGATCAAATGTCAAAGTTACTTTTTCGTAAGAAAAAAAAAATCGTCAATTTCGACCAAAAATGGACCGGTTT
>JASGXE010014485.1:0-11146 GCA_030068105.1 Sinentomon sp. SZTP_YWyxl | reverse complement strand
CAGGGTTTCGTTTTCCCCTTTAATTTCTGTATACGCTTTCAAAAATAATCGTGATTCGGAGAAATTCGGAGAAATTAAAAAAACCGCAATGGAAAGGTTTAGGTTTTGGGTAAATCATATGCCAGGGCTTTCGCTTTATCACCCTATTATAGGTACATTTACTCGTATACGCTGTCAAAAATAATCGTGATTCGAGAAGAGAAATTCGGAGAAATTAAAAAAACCGCAATGGAAAGGTTTAGGTTTTGGGTAAATCATATGCTTGGGCTTTCGCTTTATCACCCTTTTAGGTACTCTTACTCGTATACGCTGTCAAAAATAATCGTGATTCGGAGAAATTCGGAGAAATTAAAAAAACCGCAATGGAAAGGTTTAGGTTTTGGGTAAATCATATGCTTGGGCTTTCGCTTTATCACCCTTTTAGGTACTCTTACTCGTATACGCTGTCAAAAATAATCGTGATTCGGAGAAATTCGGAGAAATTAAAAAAACCGCAATGGAAAGGTTTAGGTTTTGGGTAAATCATATGCTTGGGCTTTCGCTTTATCACCCTTTTAGGTACTCTTACTCGTATACGCTGTCAAAAATAATCGTGATTCGGAGAAATTCGGAGAAATTAAAAAAACCGCAATGGAAAGGTTTAGGTTTTGGGTAAATCATATGCTTGGGCTTTCGCTTTATCACCCTTTTAGGTACTCTTACTCGTATACGCTGTCAAAAATAATCGTGATTCGGAGAAATTCGGAGAAATTAAAAAAACCGCAATGGAAAGGTTAGGTTTTGGGTAAATCATATGCTTGGGCTTCGCTTTATCACCCTTTTAGGTACTCTTACTCGTATACGCTGTCAAAAATAATCGTGATTCGGAGAAATTCGGAGAAATTAAAAAAACCGCAATGGAAAGGTTTAGGTTTTGGGTAAATCATATGCTTGGGCTTTCGCTTTATCACCCTTTTAGGTACTCTTACTCGTATACGCTGTCAAAAATAATCGTGATTCGGAGAAATTCGGAGAAATTAAAAAACCGCAATGGAAAGGTTTAGGTTTTGGGTAAATCATATGCTTGGGCTTCGCTTTATCACCCTTTTAGGTACTCTTACTCGTATACGCTGTCAAAAATAATCGTGATTCGGAGAAATTCGGAGAAATTAAAAAACCGCAATGGAAAGGTTTAGGTTTTGGGTAAATCATATGCTTGGGCTTTCGCTTTATCACCCTTTTAGGTACTCTTACTCGTATACGCTGTCAAAAATAATCGTGATTCGGAGAAATTCGGAGAAATTAAAAAAACCGCAATGGAAAGGTTTAGGTTTTGGGTAAATCATATGCTTGGGCTTCGCTTTATCACCCTTTTAGGTACTCTTACTCGTATACGCTGTCAAAAATAATCGTGATTCGGAGAAATTCGGAGAAATTAAAAAAACCGCAATGGAAAGGTTTAGGTTTTGGGTAAATCATATGCTTGGGCTTTCGCTTTATCACCCTTTTAGGTACTCTTACTCGTATACGCTGTCAAAAATAATCGTGATTCGGAGAAATTCGGAGAAATTAAAAAAACCGCAATGGAAAGGTTTAGGTTTTGGGTAAATCATATGCTTGGGCTTTCGCTTTATCACCCTTTTAGGTACTCTTACTCGTATTCGCTGTCAAAAATAATCGTGATTCGGAGAAATTCGGAGAAATTAAAAAAACCGCAATGGAAAGGTTTAGGTTTTGGGTAAATCATATGCTTGGGCTTTCGCTTTATCACCCTTTTAGGTACTCTTACTCGTATACGCTGTCAAAAATAATCGTGATTCGGAGAAATTCGGAGAAATTAAAAAAACCGCAATGGAAAGGTTTAGGTTTTGGGTAAATCATATGCTTGGGCTTTCGCTTTATCACCCTATTATAGGTACATTTACTCGTATACGCTGTCAAAAATAATCGTGATTCGGAGAAATTCGGAGAAATTAAAAAAACCGCAATGGAAAGGTTTAGGTTTTGGGTAAATCATATGCTTGGGCTTTCGCTTTATCACCCTTTTAGGTACTCTTACTCGTATACGCTGTCAAAAATAATCGTGATTGCTGCGAACTTACACGTTTAGCCATCAGTTCCGCTAGGCTTGCAATCAGGATGCCGTGTAGTGGAATTCCAACAATTGCATACCCTATGCAGAATATTTTACTGGTAGTAATTGTCGGCGTGATGTGTCCGTATCCTGGAAAATGATGGTTTATAAACGGTACAAAACAATCCATAAATGTTTTCAAACACTTTTCACTCAGAATTTCAAAATGTTTGACGCAAAATTCTGCGTCAAAAAGGACAGGTTATTCGCGGATGTTGCGTTTGGATTGAAATTGCAAATTACTGTGGGACTGCTGATTCTGGATTTTCGCACCGCCGATATGATTAGATCGCAGGCCAAACTGTTGGGCTTTCGATCCAAAGCAGTTTCGCCTTCGATCAAATGATGTTCGACGGCGCGAAAATTGAGCTACACAGAGAAAAAAGGTTTGTTGTGGCAACACAAAAATGAGTTGCCACAACCAATTTTGAGCGCCAGTTTTTTGCAACCCATAATACAGGGTTGTCACAACTGGAAAAAATAGTTGCCAAAATTGGCTGTCAGAACTGAAAAAATTTGTTGCGACAACAATAAAAAATAGTTGCAGCAACCAAAAAGTTTTTTTTAACAATCATCACTTTGAAAATGGTCGCTGTGCAGCTGTGACAGTCTGTCCAGTGGCCTATAACCATTCAAATGAAAGATAATGAGAAAAGGATAAAAAAGATTGGATATACCTACTTGTTTTTAATAGGTTTTGCAATTTTTCATGAAAAATGCAAAAATTCGGGCGCAAACCGAGAAAAAAACCCAACAAAATCCGGCGTATCCAGATCAAGCTATAGAAAATTCCGCGACAACAAAATGGCGAAAACCAGATGCAGAAACGCCAAAAATTCGATATTCCGCCACCAGAGGCCTCAAAATCATCACGAAACCACTTCCGTAACTTGCGAACATTAAAATCAAGTTCCCACAACTTGCAGTTTGTGTTGCGCCAACCACATTTTGTTTGTCAAGCCAACAAAAAAGTTTGGTTGTGGCAACCTTTGACTTCAACCTTTTTGTGGTTGAGGCAAACACCAAACAGGGTTGCCGCAACAAATACACTTCAACTTAACAAAAATAGTTGAAATAACTTTCAGATTTTTCTCTGTGTACATATTTGGTTGGAGCCAGTTGGAGTTGGTTGTGTGTCTGACAAAGATGCGAGGGAACGTAAAGGACCGCAGCGGAAAGCTCTTGGGGATCCCTGCCTAATCCCCATTCGAGAAAAATCTCAGAGCTCAACTTATAAAAATTAGACTATAGGTACTTTTCATATATCAGCCTCCCCGCAGCAATTCTCAGTTTTGGACTTCGCGCAACATCCACGAATTGTGCAACACACGAACATTTTCTGATAAAAAACAAACTTTTTGCAACAAACGTTTCTTCAGGCAAAACTTATATTCTACGGATGCGCAGTTTTATTTCGTGTATGACCAAGTTTTAGAAAGTTCTCGCCAAGAAAACGGAACGTCGACATTCTCTCGACGCCAAAATTCTTCTATTCGTAACATACCCACGTGCAAGAGTTCATCTAGCTCCAAGCTCATCAGGCGCCATTTGCAATCAATGGCAATATGCGTCTCAAAATATCATGACATTTTTGTGAGGTAGGCTATCATGAGGAATTGCATGAAGCCCTGTTGAATTTAGATGACACTTTGAAATTACTCCTATACGTACGTTCAAGGCGAGTTTCGGCCGAGGAGCCCTTTATGCTAAGGAATGCCTAAGGAAAAGACAGCGAGGTCAAGAAGTCACGAAGGCATCCATTGAAGCAAAGCATGACACTTTGTCGACACGGACAGATTGTGATGGTATAGAATTTTATACCATCACAATATACCTGACGTATTTATTTGTATAGTTTTCACGACGGTGTTGCAGGAACTTTTTGGATGACCCTCGTATAATGCATTTGTATTTCTTTGTCTATGATTGATATTAGTTCAATAGTTCACTTTTCCATTGTCAACCTAATTGTCAATCTAACGAGTGTGTACGATATAGGGTAGCACCCTGAAAGTACAATAAATTCAATTCAATTCAATAATTGTCAAGCGGACAGATTGTAGCACGGGCAGATCGTCGCAAGCGGACAGAATGTCGCAAGAAGACAGATTGTGGCATTGGCAACTCGGTGGTTAAAAATAGAAAGAAGGAGAATATATTTTGCGTTCACATTCCTGATGGCCACCAGCGTTTTTTTTTTTTTTTTTTGAAAAAATAGAAATTTAATTCCAAAATATCTAACAAAATGTCGCAAGAACTGTGGCATTGGCAACTAGGTGGTTAAAAATAGAAAGAAAGAGAATATAATTTGCGTTCATACTCTTACTAGCCACCAGCGTTTTTTTTTTTTTTGAAAAAACAGAAATTTAATTCCAAAATATCAAACAAAACCGACACTCTGGTCTTCTTACGACGAACTATCCATTTGCGACAATGTGTCCATTCGACCATCTGTCCGCTCGACACTGTCGGTGTTGACACAGCGTCTGCTTGCGACAAAGTGTCAAGCTCGCCACTGAAGAGACACCAACTGCTGAGCATTTTCATGACCAAGCAACAATTAGCAAGCAAAAATTATTGTTGCTTGCTCTGTGGGCAAAAACCATGCCATAATACAATAACGGAATGGGCAAAAATTTCGTTTTGCCTTGGGTACATACTTCCGAGCATTCTTACCAATTGTCGACACAATTGTAAAGGCCAAAAAGAAGCCGTCGTAGAAAGTCCATTTTGAAGGCTCCTCGTTGTAGGTTTCGTTCAGATAGTGACTGGGTATTTCAGAAATCAGCGATATCTTGTGAAGTAACATCATCTTGCTTTCTTCGCTCATGTCCGACTTTGAAATTATATCTGAGGATAGAGATGGAAAAAGCCAACCTGCTATTTTAAGCAACCCGGGTTTACAAAACAGATTTGTCATTTCAAAATGAAGGCACGGTGAAAAGCATCTGGCGCGGCATTGCAAGTAGGATAAGGCTGTCCCAGGATAATTTCCCAGGAAACGGCGGGGAGCAAATTTACTTTTGGGGCAAATGGTCTGGACGACTTGAGGAATGCAAAAGGAGATGAAACAGACTCCTAAAGATTGAGGTTTGGGGAAAGGGTCAGAAAGAAAGCAAATGCAGTTCCTTCAACCGTCAAGGCAAAAATGTCTTTTTGGTGCTACCAAAAATATCTGCAAATCAACTCAACAAAACGGTAAAAGCAAATCGACCGTGGCAAAATGTGCATTGAAGGGCAGACGGATACTTCGATCTCCATCTCTGCATGCTCTATTTGGTGTTTTCAGTTTTTGACAGCACAAAAACCGGAAAATACAAACAAGAATAGGCAGAGATTATAATGTGTGAGCACCATGCACTCTTGAATGTTCTTTTTTCCGCATTCGATTTTAAACCTTGTTTCCAAGTTTTTGCATTTCCAATGTGAGGTGTATTTTACATGGCAGGGACACGTCTTTTGTGGTATGTCATATCGGTCGGAAGATGATATGCATTTCTTTTTCAGCCGGATCACTCCGAAAAATTCGAAAAGTTATTCATGATTTTTCCAGATACCCGATACTTCCCCGCGTATTGTTCAAAGTGTCCAGAGCAAGGTTCCGGAGTTATTGTGCGACAAAAGACGAAAATATCTATGTTACATCGTGAATAGTACGGTGAAGCCTAAAACATGGATACCCCCTGGGATACACGATTCTCTTCTAACCAACCCCGCACCAAACCCAAGGGGTATCCATTATATCCAGGGCTTATTATAGAGGGTTAAACGCTCACCATATGCATGCAAAATAATTTTTCGTTCCCTTTTTCTACCTGCTCTGGGCTCCAGGCGATGACGTAGCTGAGATGACAACTTGAGTTTATCTGCCGCGTGCGCACACAGTGAAGGGGTAAACCAAACGAGAAATTAACGACCGCTGTTTACTCCTTGCTGGCCATCCTGCAGATGATTGTGTTATTTTGTATTTCATCACGTGTGGTGTCCATCAGCGGAATGGCGAATTTGCGCACTTGCAAATTGTGCCAATTTCCATTGAAGGACAAAGGGCAGTGAATTACCGGTGTTTTATCATTGTTTCCCTAAAATCAGGCATGACCAGCGTCTGGCGAGACGGATGTCGCCGAAAGGACCCAATTGTCCTGAAAATGCCCGTTTTGAAACAGGTCTCTGCACCTTCTCTCCACCGATCCATGTATGTTTTGACCTTCACACTAAAAAAACAAATGGCATTTGCTAAGGGATTTATTCTAACAAACTACTTGCGAATAATTTAATCAACCTTCATGAAAGATTGCTGCTATCACATGGTTTTAGGAGACAGTGTGGTAATTAATGGCATTAAGGTTTTAGGTAACTCATTTTCCAAACCAAATTTGGTTTTGTGAAATACCTATGTCCACGACAAAAATTTGAATTCAAATATAATCGATTTTGGATGAAACCAAAACATCAAAAAAATGTGCAACCCAAATGGCCTAAATTGCAAAACCCATTTGGATATTTTTGAAAAACTAAATGTTAAAAAACCGCAACCAAGGGAGTCTCGTGCGAAACCAAGAAATTTTTTGCGGAACAATTGGAATTTAGGTTTTCAGAACAATGAGAACAAAGGTTTTTTGGAGAACGACAAAGTGTTTTGAAACAGTTTCGAGACAATTTGTTTTGTTTTTGTTGAAACTTAGAAATTTGGTTACGTGAAAACAAAAAAAAAGGTTTTCTCTGGAAGGCAAAAAACCTTTTCCAGTTCTTCGCAGCCAAATTTCTTTCCTTTGTGCAGGGGCGCCGATCATGGGGGGGTTGGGGGGATGCATCCCCCCCAATAATGGAAAGGGCTATTTTCTGGGGGGATTGTTGCCCTTGCCTCATCCCCCGTTATTATACCCTTTGTTGAACACCTTTCTTATTCCCACGATGCCTCAATTGGCCAATTTTTGTCAATTGGTATTTCGCCAATTTTTGTGTTGTGTTCGTACCAGTTGGAAGCTGTCGTTTGCAATGAAGAAACATACGCTATTGAATTTTGTGCAACATGATTGTTTATTTTAAAATCGTATTCAATTCGCAGGTCAATTGAATCGATATGCGTGCAGATGGTGCTTGCGACAAAAACTATGGCAGTTTTTTCAAAAATTGCGAATTCTGAGCACTTCTCGAGGTTCCATTTTGCAAAATTTTTCCCCCTTCGGGGAGGGGGACACCCCCTCCCCGAACCCCTCCCCCGCGTTGCGCTTCGCGCAACGCTTCGTCGGGAACGACATTGCCCCTTTTCCTACCACATTGATCCGGTGTTGCCCCCATGTCCTGAAAAATTGATGCCCTTTTTAGCCTCATCCCCCCCAATCCTGAAGAGCTGTCGGCGCCACTGCCTTTGTGTTCAGCATGAGCTGGTTGGCCTTCCACCACGGAAAAGCTAAAACGCCTAAAAACTAACTCAATGCCATTTATGGGTTTTTCCCCAGTCTTCAGTCCGAAGCATGAAGTGTCCTTTGAGAGAAAGGCATATTTTTCGTCTCACTGAACCGTCAAATCAGTGGAAAATCATTTGTCGACCGACAATGAGCGTTACTTCAGTCAACGCAAACACTTTGTCGGCTTCGAAGGTGACAATGCGAAGAGTTTCATCAGCTGTTTCTGCCAAGGTCTTCCACATTCCGATCCCAATCTGACAAATCGGAAAATGGTCTGCATGGCTGTCATCGCCGTGACGTCACGACGCAGGTAGTTGTGCCGTTTGCAACATGACCGCGAAAGCGTTTAACCCTCTATAATAAGCCCTGCATTATATCCATAATTTAGGGATTAGCAACAAAATGAATGCACAGTGGCATAAGACTGTAGGGGTTTTACTGTTGGAAGTCTAAATTTTTCGAAATTTAGGCACGAATGTAAAATTCGAAATGTAAAAATTGGAAACGGCAATTTGTTCTCGAAAAAAGCATCTTCTGATCCGCACATATCCCGAAAACAGTGTTTTTTTTTCTTTTCGTCTTTCAAAAATGCTGGGCCATGGGAGACTTTTCAGTTTAAAAGCACGGGGCAACGTGACGTTCTTGCATGCGCCGACAAAACTCATCACAACAAGAAATTGTGTTTGCGGAATCATGCGATTGGAATCACATTACCATGTGATTTAAAATTCCAAAAAATCTGACCGGCAATTATTACCCTGCGAGAATATAGCGATCAATTGTGCATTTTCATGTTTTGTTCCCAGTTTCTGGAATTTCCGAAGCATTCGGCGACTATCATGCTCGGAATGACAATCTGTTGAAGCGACAAGTGTAAGTCTTGCCCTGGAGGGAGATATACGAAAATAAGTTAAGTCTTTACCATGAACTTCGCTGCGTATTTTGAAGAACTTTTTCCACTCCTGTTGTAAGGCAGGTTTTTCGGCCAGGTGAAATATCGCAGCACCAAAGGACAAGTAAAGGACAAATCCAACTAGCAAAACAATCCACTGTTTCAAATTCATCACCGACTCCCAACATCTTTCTCACTTTCTCAAGTGAAACTGAGCGCGAGCACTTCGCAAGCACTTGGTGCATGAACAGCTGATCGCCCGACGCCCAACGTCTTTTTTTAAGTGAAATGCAGCGCGAGCACTTCGCAAGCACTGAGTGCATGAACAGCTCTTCCGCCCCCTTCCAAAGTCTTTTTCAAGTGAAATGTAGCGCGTGCACTTCGTATGCACTTGGTGCATGAACAGCTGATCGCCCGACTCTCGAAAGTCTTTTTAAGTGAAATGCAGCGCGAGCACTTCGGAACCACTGAGTGCATGAATAACTGATCGCCCCACTACCAACATCTTTTTCAAGTGAAATGTAGAGCGCGTGCACTTCGCAAGCACTTAGTGCATGAACAGCTGATCGCCCTCATCGGAAAGCACAATTGCACGAAAAAAAAACAACTCCCGCGCTCGGCATGCGGCAAAACACGAAAATGAAAGGACAGATTTGCAAAAATATGATTTTTGTCAAAAATGCGATAATTTCAGCTGTGCTCGCTGATCGTAAAAATATTCCAAAATGCTCGAAATAGCAGAAAATAATAAAAGCGCACTCAATTGGTATTTTCAGTGGCGAAAAGGCTTTGCGCAACTAAACATGGTGAAGCAAAATGTGCTTTCTGCGTTCCAGTGCTATTTTTGTTCCATTTTAGCGAAGTGTGAAGTCGAAATATTGCAACACCACCAAATATTTTAATTAAAAAAACAGTGAGGCATGATAATCTCATGAATCTGTTTGGAGTGTCTGCCCTCTGGCTGTCGCAAATGAGCGAACCAACCACTTCCATTACTTCTGTTGATTTAAATGGAACAAAAAGTAATAAATAAATAAATAAATAAATAAATAAAAATCACAAAAATCAAAAGATTGTTCTCTTTGACACTTCCCGGGGCACTCATAGCAGTCAATCTCACCCTATACGTGATAAGACATATCGATAAAATGATATCGTAAATGAATATTGTTACTCCAACCCATAACACATGGTTCGAATTGCATGGTGTGCTTCCCGGATGACAAATTCCAGCGTTTCGACAGGTTGCATCGCATTTCTGGAAGCTCAACATTTTACTCACGCACAATACCAATATTGACATAAAATACGACAGCCAGGTGTCATGGCATCGTGAAGCAATTTTATCAATAAAATTGTGAACAGTAAAGTTCATCCGATGCCTGGGAAGAGAAGGATACGCGACAGTCTTCTGCATTTTTCGTACCCGACGGGGACAGGTAAAATGGAAGAGGAATGGAAAAACGACCAGGTGGGCAAAGAAAAATGAAGACATTTCATCGGAATGTGGACTGTGCCGCAATCACACATCAGACACACACAACCAGGCCAGAACACAAGAAAACACCAAAGCAAGAGCTAATCACACCACACTTCCTGCACAGCCAATCTCAGATCAGAAATGCAACAAAAATCGTTCTTGATAAAGCTGGACGCTCTGCGTTGATTTTTTTTTTCAAGTTCCGAAGGGGAGAAATTTGGAAATGATCACAGCATGCATGCAGGCATATTGTTTGAAGAGAGGAATTTGGTTCGGTGGGGCCGACAATGTGGAAATGGGGATCCGGTGGAACCTTTAAATGTTGTAGCAAAATGGAAACAGAGAATCTCCAACTGTTTCTGAAGGGCGGCAGATTCTTTGGGAAAACATTTTACTTGGCAATCTTCTGGACTTATCTGTCATTCGGGATCGGGGGACTGGGACAGAACGGACTGAGGCAGAATTGAACTGAGGCAGAAATGGACTGAGGTAGAATTGGACAAAGGAGGGAGTTTTGGAGGGATTTTTTGCATGGAGGTGGTAGCTTACACCTGTCCTAACTTAACTTAACCTAACCTGACCTGACCTAACCCGGAGAAATTTAGAAAATCAGCCTCCAAAAATGCAAAAATTCTGCCTCAGTCCACTTCTGCCTCAGTTCGTTCTGCCCCAGTCACCGGTCCCGTCATTCGATTACCTATTTTAGGCTCGCTTTTCCAATTTCAATGTGGATTCCGGCGCTTGTGTCGGTGAATCGTTCTTCTGCTCCGGAACAATGGCAACCGAACAACTCCCTTTTGGATAGGGCCATATTTCTGCCCGTGTCGACACTTTTCCTCTTTTCAGGGCCACTCAAATTTCCACAGCTCCTTTCATCAAGGGTAATTCGATCACAGACACTGAAGAATTGTCTTGAATTGTCCTCTTCCCGCTCCTGGGTTATCACACTTCAAGGTAACACTGTCTTGCACATCGGAACAAGTGATAATTTCCTTACGAGTTGTTTCGTTACTCCCCAAAAACAAAATCAAGGATATCACTCGGATTTACTCTGAGACCCAGGTTGTTTCCTCAGCAAATGAAACGGCAGTGGTAAAACAAAACACAAAATTCTCATAAATTCCTCTCGTTTCTCAAATTATCAGTGTTTGCTTAATTCCCTCAATAAATTCTCACATTAGTTACCATAAAGTGTAATAATTTCGTTGGCACTGGAACTTCACTCAAGCAAATCTCAACAAGTTACAAGG
>JASGXE010014484.1:0-11954 GCA_030068105.1 Sinentomon sp. SZTP_YWyxl | reverse complement strand
AAGCCCGCCACAGCATTGTCTCATGCATGGTCACCATAAGCAAGCTTTTTGTCCTTTTTTCGTGGAACTTACTTATCCGTGTTTTGCATCCATTGACATAGAGCAGAGCGTAGAGAAACGTTCGAAAATTGCACGCATGCCAAAGACAGTACAACTTCGTGAAGCTGGTCTTTGTGGTTAAACTACGCCAACATTGTTGGATTTTTCTGAATGAGATGTTCGAGTTTTCGGAAGGAATTTGGGAGAGCAATTCCCGATGGAGCGGCTAGAGATAGCTCGCAATCTTCGAATTTGTTGAAATGAGAATAAACTTAACTAAACATGACTAAGCTTAAGCTACAAAAACCAAACCTGACCCCCAACCTTCATCACCCAAAACCCAATCCTTTCGTATACCCTATCAACCGAACCAACACCAACATATCCAAATCAACATCCCAGAATCATATTAGGAACTAGACGATTTTCAGCCATTTCTTTTCCCGAAAACAAAATTAATATTGGCCAATCTGCGAGGCCCATACATCATGCTCGATACAAAAGACATTGAGGTATAGATCACTGACGCTATGAGCAACGACTTTCCCAGACTCAAAAGTCCACCTTGTTTTTTATTTCTCTGAATTACAACAGAGATCATAATAGGAAACTACGATCATGAGAATCTATACCGACAAAGAATATCGTGGCCCACAATTCCTGCTTATCATGTTTTGATGCCAGAAAAAATTTCTTTGGAGCATTGCAATTTTGCCAAGCCTGCACCACGATTTTTAGCACAGGGCTGCGAGCTGTTTGACACTGCTAAAGGTATTCGTATCAATCGCGCTGGGCGAGCAGGGAAGGAAACGAAAAGAAAATTTTTGGCATCGAAGCAAAGAAAAATCAAGAGTGCGAATGATCCAGTTCGAAAGGAAAGCAAGTTTGGTGACCTGCTATACCTATACGCGTGACATGTGTCTGAAGATCGAATGCATGCCATGCTTTTGGTCCAAAAACGACCCATTAATAAAAGAGTCACGTAGAAATAAAAATTCTGCGCTCAGCAGAAACAGCCTCCAATTAGTTGTAGGAGCGCAGCTTTTCATTGAATCTCTGTCATTAGTTACATGGCAAGATTACACACGCGCAGCTTCACATGCGTGTCAGCATACAGGGCGCCCCAAAAAGAATTTTTGGCCACAGAAAAAATAATTTTGCTGGTTTCGCTCAATTTTGTGATCTGCAACTTCTTCTGACGCTTACCACGGATGTCACCAGTGGCTCAGTTGGTTCGCTGGTCTGACTCGAAATCCGAAGGTTGTGGGTTCGATTCCCGCCACAGTCGGAATTTGTGGGTTGGGTCATGCGCCATTCTGGCTGCAGTGACAGAAAGGGAGACTTAGTGGCAAGTCTTCTAGTCCTTCGGAAGGGACTTTAAGAAGGTGGTCCCGTGTGCAATTCACCATGTGCACGTAAAAGAACACTTAGTCCGTCCAAGAGTGGCGGCAAGTTACAGAAACATAATAAGCCACAGACACATACAGGGGTACCGAACACCAGTGTGGGTATGGTGAATGATTGGTATGAATGGCGCCAGAGTAATACTCTGTTCACACTGGATTACTTTACTTTGCTAAAGCAATTTGCTTTTGAAAAATTCCGACACGCAAATATGAGTTGGACACCCCTGCATGTTCTGCGCTGGTGATATTACCATATATGGTCATAAAATACAGTTTTCAGAAATAATCAATATCTTAACACTCCCTGCGAGTTGGAAGCTGAAAATTGTCTCAAAAGATGTTAAAAATTCGGCGCAAGTCATTTTATAGAGGGACCATTTTCGGTAGTATGACTCCTTCACTCTTTAAAAGGGCAAAGAAAAATCTCTGTTGAGGCTGCAACAAGGAAATCGCAATTGCAGCAATGCCACAAACAACAAAGCTTCATAAATTTCACCTTTTCTCGAAATGCCACCACACAATCGAAACGCCGCATTTTCTTAGTTTTGCTTTGCTTTTATTTTATTTTATTTTAATTTTTTATTTTGTTTTGTTTTTATTTTATTTCATTTTTGGTATGAATTAGATGAATTGTGGAAGTGAGTGAGGAATGAATGAAAAGCATGCCGCAACCACTGCGGATCGGCTTCAAAAATGCTTGCTTATATGAATAAAAAAAATTACCCAGGAACATGGAACCCCATCAAATTTCACCGGAAATATGGAACCCACCAATATTCACTGGCAAGTTTGGAACGCCCCTCAATATTTGTTGCAAATCGTTATTCCCCAATGGTGATTATTTCCCTGGCGGTGAAATATTTCAACGAGGGTGAACTTTTTCTCATGGGTGATTTTTCCCGAGGATGAAATTTTTCCCCAGGGATGAAATTGTTCTTGACGGTGATTTTTCCCCAAGGATGAAATTTTCTACCGAGGGAGAATTATTTCCAAGGATGAGATTTTTCCCCGAGGGCGAATTTTGCCCAGGGATTAAATTTTTCCACGAGTGTGAAAGAGTCCCGGATTTTTTTTCCAAATTTTTCTCCAAGGATATAGGGGTTAATCCTAGGTAAAAAAGGATAATTCTCCGAGGGGTATTCTATTTTTTCCTTCAACTATTGTGGTCGATAAGTTTTCTTTTTCCTTCAAATCATTATGCCGAACATCGCCTACAACAACCATCTGTTGAAATCGGCACGTTTTGTGGACTTCCACGGAAACAAATCGACGTCGACACCAAATTGTTGTTCTCGACAGAGATGAGTCGGAACACCCGGTTCGGAATTCGGAATCGGAACATTTAATAATTCCGAAGTTTCGGAATTCCGAAAAAATCGGATAAATTCCGAGATTTTCGGAATTCCGAAATTCACGGAATTCCGAAAGTTCGGAATTCCGAAAAAATCGGAAATATTCCGAGATTTTCGGATTTCCGAAATTCACGGAATTCCGGAACATACGGAAATCAGGAATTGATAGGAATTCCTACCGAGATGAGTCGGAAGGCCTGGTTCCGGTCTTGGAAACGGAATTGGTACGGAACCTTTTTATTCCGAAGTTTCGGAATTCGGAAAAAATCGGAAATATTCCGAAATTATCCGAATTCCGAAATTCGAGGAATTCCGGAAAACTTAGAAATTCGTTTGGAAATCCAATAGATATGAGTCGGAACGCCTGGTTCAGTATGCGGATCTCGGAATCGAATGACGGAACTTATTAACTTTTTTTAACAGTCGAACCGAAGTTAGTTCCGATTCCGCGAATAGTTCCGGTACCGAAAGTGGTTCCGGTTTCGAATTTAGTTCCGGTTCCGAAGTTAGTTCCGATTCCGCGAATTGTTCCGGTACCGAAATAATTCAGGTTCCGTGAATAGTTCCGGTTCCGAAATAGTTCCGATTCCGACCCGACTTTCAAATTTCCGACCCGATTCCGTTCCGAACAAAAAAAAAACGGGTTCCGCTCACCCCTAGTTCTCGAACAGTTTCACCAACATAAGATATAGCTCGGACTCCGACAGCCGGCATATGTGGAACGCATGAACATGAAAAAGGTTGGACACTTGTAATCATTTCCATAGTCGAGAACTTTTACGTATACCTATAGCAATTACTGTTGGAATTTATGAAGCTTTGGTTTCGGTTTTTTAGTTGCTGCGTTGCCATGGCAACAATAATTGTGAATTTCTTCCTGGTGCCGTGGTGCGATTTCAAAACTGCACATCGGTCAGTTGTTGTTGTGCTGCATTTTTCATCAATCTTGCAGTGTGATCGGGAATTTTTTCTTGGTGCTGTCTTCATATTTTTATTTTTCTGATTCACCCCGTCCTAAAATATCGAATACATTTATCTAAGGCAAGCAGAAAGCCTCACTTTGCATGAACGTGCAGGGGTGTCCAACTCATATTTGCGTGTCGGCATTTTTCAAAAGCAAATTGCTTTAGCAAAGTAAAGTAATCCAGTGTGAACAGAGTATAAGGCGCAAAGTATGAATGGGTTGATGTGGGCGAAAAGAAGCCCTGGGGAACACCCCGAAAACCTTACACAAGTTTAAAGTTTTAAAAGTTTCACCACTGTATACATACATGCGCGCACATGAGGGAGGGTCAATACTTTCAGGTCACAAAATTTGATAAAAACAGCAAATTTAATTATTTATTGCCATGGTCCAGGACTTTTGGACTTCCGAATGTATCTCTGTATGCCTGAACACCAGAAAGCGAACCACCTGCCAAGCACCTGCGTTGCCAGCGCGTTCGCAGCAGTTTATTGATCTCACTTCACTTGTGACACCGCCGGAAGGAGAGCGCAAAATGGTCGCCAATTTGGTCGACTTTATTTATTTATTTATTTGAGAAGAATTCCGCATCTCGAAAGGAAGATGAGAATCTGTAAATTTGAAATCATTGCATGCGTGTATAGATACATGAGTGGTCGCTATACATATTATGCAGACCCCCGCAGCTGTAGATTAATACACGGTGCGTCAAAAGTCATTGAATACACATACGAGTACGAGTTGGCAGCGATTACTTATTTCACAAACGCAAACACAAACACAAACGCAAACGTAAACACAAATACAAATACAAACGCAAACTCAAACGCGAACACAAACACAAACGCAAACACAAACACTACCACAAATAACTACCGGTCCGTTTTGACCGCGCGGTGCTTCCCCCTTCCGCAAATGCCAGCCAATGGAAAAAAGCCCTGTGTTCTTGCATCTCGGAAAACACTTTCGAATTGTTCGGAATTCTCGAGAAAAACTCAAGTGATACAAACACTGCAGTGTTTGTGTCACTGCTGCATTTTGGGGACAGAGCACTTTCTGAAAAAAATTTATGCCAAATCCAACAAAACGTTTCCTGCATGATTTAAAACACCATGCACCCAAGTATACCAAATCCTGCAATAGCCGATGACCGCAAGCAATTGAATAAGCCTGTTGTCGACTGATCCGAATAATTTTAAAACCCCATTTTAATTAGCATACTTGGAATATCTCGTGAGTACGCATGTAGTTTTGCCATATTTTTGGCTCTTGATTTCTGCTGTCCTCCTGCTGTTCGCATTCTGTATTATTGCTTGCTGATTTGATATGTAAAGCGAGCAAATTTGCGTGTTGTTTTGTGCGGACCAGAAAGCAGCGTAGCAGCTGATGCGAAAGCGCATGCTGTGCCAAAACGGTGCGTCCTGATGTCACTCTCATAATACGGATGTGTTTTAATTCATTAATTATCGAGAGACCCGGCGTCAATTTCCTTTTCGTTGCGATCAAAATGGGAAATTCGCACCGGCTGGCATGACGTCACGCCAGCAGCATGACATATTTGTTTTCTCAATAACTTGAGAACGGATGCTGCACAAACGTTGAAATTTGGGCACAAACCAGCACAAACGTAGCACAAACGATGCACGAAATCCCGACTGGCTTGACACAAACATGGTCGCGCTGCTCAAGGCGCTGTCCGGCACAGTGCACACATGAAGAGGTCACACTAAGATGTCTGTGGATTGTCTAAAATTTATAAAATATTTATAAATTTTTTTTTGTGAGTGAAATTTATACAGTTTACGCTGTCTCCAAGTTTACACTCTTTGGACCTCGTAAACCTATTTTGGCTGTTTTTCGTGCAAATTTTAAAAACTGCGTATAAAGTTTTGAAAGATTTTACTCGCAACAAAAAGTAATTCAGAGAAAAATCTCGCATCGGTGTTACAGAATTTTTTCGAGCCAGATCATAAAGCTCCTTCAGGGTATAGGTACGAGCATACTTTTGGGAGTGGATCGTGCATTGTTCTGCGCACCAGCGTTGGGGACTTGAAGCTTTCTTGAATTTGGAACCTTTCTATGCTTATGGGTCTCGTATCTCCATGCATTGGGTTTTGCTTATACTTTATGCCACATATAACAAATCCATTGACGATGGGTGGAGTTATTTTTCAAAATAGATCGAAGGGACTTTGACTCAAGGTTTTCAAAGTACCTACATTGGAGGACATTGGATAAAAATGACGGTTAGTCACTATTCCTCCATCGGAGTTACTTTTGATTCCGCTACAAAGGCATAATGAAGGTATGTAGGTATGTAAGGTATATGTAAGGTATGGTAAGGTATGTAAGTATGCATGATAAGGTATGTAAGGTATGGTAGGCCATAGATGGGGCCCATATGGGCCGATATGGCCTCTTTGTGGAACATGATGGTTTTGTGTTTACGCCAGGGCAATATGGCCCTCCTTATCAAGTCACCGGCCGCATGGCTGTCAGCTCTGAGCGGCAATGATGATGATATTTGCTACACCTAATTCTAGTCACGTGGCTTCCGTCACTAAAATCTAAATGAATTTTGCCAATCGAAGACCAAAACTGCAATCTCACCTATAATAGGTATAGCTCGTAATCACTAATCAGCCGGCCGACTATATAAACAAGCACCAACAAAAAATACATATGGGTGAAGTTTATCACGCCTCTGCATCTTTCGAATAGTCGTGTGGGCAACTGCGATGCCTCGTGTAGGCAAATCTAGACGGACATGTACGTGAAGGTACCAGTTGAACATGACTCGCCTGACACTTTGCCCGTCATGTCTAAAATGTTAAGTGCTTCCACAAAAATCATATGCTATACGAGTACATACCTATATCTATGACACTTTCTGCTACACCTGCTCCCGACCCCATGAGTGCACAGACAGACAGGTGATTGCGAGCCGATCCGAACCAATGTATGCATAGACAATACGAGTACCTACACCAAATACCAAATACCGAATGGATGGAGATCTTGAGAAGCTGATAAGGAAACGAAACAGTGTGACTCCGCGACTTTTTGCCAGTCAATTTGAATTTGAATCTGACCACATGACTTTGACAGTTATCAAACGATTGGTAGGTGTGTATGTTTTCGATATTTTATCCCACAGGTGACTCTATGGAAATACAGGAGTTTCTTGTGGTACACTCTCAGAGTCAGTTTTTCGCCAGAATGCTTTTGCATGAGCGGTGAGAATCAAACAAATTTTTTCTTTGCTCAGATATCTTGCTGCAAACAGGCGAATGGCAACAATTAGAGGGTGAAGGGATCTAAACTTTGCAGATGTTGGCCACCTGAAACCATACTGAAATATGCCGATATATTATATCGAAAGGAGCTGTACCCGTTCATTGATCGGAGGTCACTTATCCAAACCTGATTTCGAATTCCGATCACATTTTTATGCAATAATGTTTCTGCTTCGCTTCGAATCCGAAAATGACAATTTTCCAATCGCCAAATAAAACGACGTCGCATGCAAGTACTCACTCCCACACCCACATTTCTCACAAATCAAATCAAACAACAGACAGACAATAGGTACATTCGTATATCTTGGTATAAAAGGATCGAAGTGACAGAGACGTACTCCCGCACATACCCATATACACAAACACACAGGCACTCGCAAAGACAAACTTTAAGAAATACCTACCTGCACTGCTTCATTGCGATATGCAAAGCGTGTAAGCCGATACCTATCGATACGTGGCTGGAGCACCATACACAATAGAATAAAAATGTGATGAAATGTGACAAAATGCGTTTCTGTTCCATCCACAAACACTTCCTGCGTCCACTTGTATGAGGTCCTGCTTTACCGTGAGGACAGAAAGGATTTGTTGTGTGCGGGGATGCGCTGACGCATATTCGCTTCAAAATACTCAGGGTAAGAGAGAATTGATTGCTATAGGCTTTTTCACCAATCGCATTCGTTCTCAGAATTGTTTTAAGTTCGATAAATTAATCTTTTTTAATTTTTAATTTTATTAAATTTGAATAAACTTTAATCCAATTTATAAATAAATTAATGTATTAAGATAAATTAATTGGATTTAATAACCACCAAATTCACGACGGTGGTTCGGCCGCAAACCCCCTGTCCGTGGTTGAGCTCCGTGGAGCGGCGGCCGTCGGCCATGAAAACGGCCGTTGCGTGGCCCAAAACGTTCGCTTCATTAGCTTTTTGCCACTGAACTTTCATCACTTTTATTATAACTCGTGTGTTCCAAGCGAATGCGTGTTGGTACAAAGTGAATGTTTATATGTAAACATAAAACGTAAACGTAAACGTACATATACATATACGTACACCGTCTATGGACATGTAAAATTAATTGTGAAAATTTTGAAACCCCCCAAAAATCACCCCTTTGACGGGCAAAACAGCAATTTTCAGATTTTTCCGGTTCTCAGTCTGTCCCATAATCCAACTGCAAGATCGAGTTCTGGTAGTGCTCAATAATTTTATGAATGTCACAGTCAGTCAGTCAGTGAGTCAAGTAAGTTAATTTTTGGATTGCTTCTAATGAATTTTTTAAGTTTATATTTTTGCTGCTTTTCGAAAGGCACACATAATACTAAAATCGCTTTCGTTGTTGCAACATTTCCACATTCGCGAAAACATATCAGCACTTTTCTTGTGTTTAAATGCTGGAGTTATCGAAAGTATGTGGCTTACCTAAGCTATATGTAATACGGAAATAGGGAGAAATGCCATTTGTCACGATTCTTTGGGTCACGATTTCATTCCACACCGCCCACTCGATAATCCATGGCACCCGCGAATCGACTCCACACAATTTTGAGTGTTATGAGAAGGTGATCGCCCATGCATAGTCACTCCCAGCCTATAAATATTGCTTGTTGCTTTCTGAATGAGGCTGCCAAGAGCTACTGATGTGACAAAATGGCAAATCCGGGGAGCCGCGTCTTAATTACGTGTAACTGGATGCAAAACGCATTTGGGTGCAAAACGGCCAGAATAATTCTGTGCCCATAATCTGTGCCCAAACTGACGCCCAAACACCCATTGAGTGTTTGGGCGTCAGTTGATTTGTTGTTTGATCAGATTTCAACCGATATAGGAATCGAATTCCAGCGCTGATTTGATTCACAGGCGCAAAAATCCCGAATTATGTTCCTTCCAAAAATGACGATTTCCTGTTTTTAAGGAAAAGGCTGCCTTTATATTCTGCGACCATATTTCCAAGAAGCCATGCGAATATGTCCTTTCAAGTTTAAAGCCAATTAATGGCAAATGCATCGCTTCGATTTTTAGACCGGTTCCGACCTCTGATTTTACTTGATTTCATTTCGTAAAAAACCGCTCATGCATGCACAAGTAAAGCTTCAAAGCATCTTTGCCCGAATGTATTTAACCTAAAGATTTAATTGAAATTTACAGTGTATGCAGACTTGCAATTGTTTCATAA
Organism: Sinentomon sp. SZTP_YWyxl; assembly: GCA_030068105.1. Classification (NCBI taxonomy): domain Eukaryota; kingdom Metazoa; phylum Arthropoda; class Protura; order Sinentomata; family Sinentomidae; genus Sinentomon; species Sinentomon sp. SZTP_YWyxl. The sequence continues at coordinate 2,710 of JASGXE010014484.1, read as the reverse complement.
AACAATGACACTGCAGAGAGGTTCAAATCAAGATAATTGATAGGAAAACAATTGACCATATTATCAAATTTTATGTTTTATGGTCTTGAGTTGAATCAGGCGAGGTCTTTGCAAAAGGCAATGGTTGATCGGCCTTTTACGCATACGTTTAAAACATTTGTGTGTCTGGTACAACACACCCACACAATATGGACATGCAAGCTGTGTTGCGATGTTGTGGATAGACATATTTTTTAAAGTATGATGCGAATATTGTCAAGTTAATGTGGGTGTTGTAAAGAAAATGTCATAACAAAATCAGTCGCTCTTCCTTACAAATATCGCATCTCATTTGGCATCATCCATTTTGTGACCAGTAACTCCTTGAAACTCCTTTTTGTCGAGCAGCGCTGCAGCCAAAATCGCCACAAGATATGCCAATACTCTATTTCTGGTGATATTTCGAGTTGATTAGCATATTTATGTCACATGCATACATAGCGCCCATGCACTATAGTTGAGTGGCACCTGACAGCGCCGAGCTCTGCATGAGAATCACCTTCAATGTTGCGTGTCAAAATCAATGAATACTGCGTCACTTTGACCGGAGTGTCACCCAGCTCGGAGGACCACGAACAGTAACCAGTGGTCCTCCGCAAGCTGGGTGGTCCTCTGCGAGCTGAGTCTCGCACCTGAGACTCGTACCTGAGACTCGCACCTGAGACTCGCAAGAGAAACCCGAGCGAACGCCATGCTGTTGGGTGGGGAAGAAGAAATTATGGATTTAAGAAAATTGCGGATATGGGAGTCAAGAAAGTGGTCAAGAAGCTTGCAACAGGCACTGGTGACAAGAGATACATGGGCCTATATTGTCACTGTCACACGCAGCAGATTTTGAGCCTTTTTCTAAATTGCCGTGATGGTCACAACTTTCCAGGATAAATGTTGGAAGAGAACTGCGGAGCTTAAAGAGGCTCAGACAGAATTCTGCTTTCTGGAACGGGGCGAATGAAGCTAGTGCAAGTTTAAGTATCTGCGTGGATACTTAAACTTGCACATCAATGATGAAAATGACTATAATTCTTTTTGCCTTGGCATAAGCATTTTGTTACTCGCATCAATGTGAAAGTATATTATTTATTTGTTCATGAAGAAAACAAAAATTAAACGACTGTTCAAAAACATAACAAGAAGAGAGAAAAAAAAACTCATGGCAAAAATGAACGATCAATGCGGAATGGCAAGAGATCGAGCAGTGATTGATTGATCGATTGAGTGTTTTATTGACGGAGTTTCGTCCTCTCTATAATCAAACATGTGTAAACAATGTATGTATGTACATATAGAGCAGTAGTGGCACACGCAAGTGTAGTTATGTCAAAACATAAAACACAAAACATAACACACATTTAAGGCAATAAATAGAAAATCGAATACGGATGCGGGATTCATAGCATACAGTGAGAATTTTGAACTCTAAAGAGCAGGAGGATTTCTAATAAAATTAAGAGTCCTTTGGGGAGGGTATTTCACTTCCGAAGGGTTTTCGAAAAAAATAATGAAAGTGAGCGTTTAACTTTATCGTCGGAACCAAAAATTTGTTGGTATGAGACCGGCTATTATTAAACTGGCTCGCTCGTATTTCACATGGAAGATGGAGCAAAGAACCCCCAAGGCGCCTATGTGCGACCTTATGAGGGTCGGTGAGAGCCCGAGGTCACCAAAGCATAGCCGTTACACTGGATGGGCAGCGGTATAGTCATTCATGATGAAACGGGCAACACTTCTCTGCACCTTTTCAGGAGCTAGCGTCATGTGACTCACAAGAAAGGGATCCCAGGCACAGCACTCATATTCGAGAAGAAAGGCAGGACAGTGGTTTTATATAAGCCATTGACTTGACACCTTTTTCTGTGGGAGACAGATTTCGTCGGATAGCTCCTATAAAGCAGCCTTGGCCTTGTTGACAACAGTGCTGACAATGTTACTCCCAGATATTTGAAAGAGTGCACACAACAGATAGGTGCCCCATCTATAGCGAATAAGTCCGTTCAGGCATTTGGATGCCAGGCCTGACTGACCTAAGGAATGTCATTGAAGCACACTTCCCCGACATTTATTTTCATCTTCCACCAGTGCAAAATTCCACCATTTTCATGTAACTGGTTGAAGCTCCACGTTTTTCTGAAGTGGGCTCTTATAAAACTGTGAATTTGCTACTTTTTTCCGCAGAGCAGATGCCATAAAATTCCAGTCTTGCTATTGCCCCCTTTGATTTTTAGAAAAATAAGAAGTTGAAGCTGAAGACGAATGTCCTGATGAATGTCTCATGAGAACGAAGTTTCTCCTCTGTAGGATATCTAAATTTTCTAGATGTTTTTTGTGACATTGAATGTTCGCTTTGGTCATATGTTTAATCGATTCTGCGAGCAGACAGGGCAATTTTGGTGTGGATTTTCGAAATGTATTCTCGGGCAAGAATACTTTAATTACGTTAGCAGGTAGAATGATGTTAAGGCTAGCATTAACTACAGTTGATCTGTCATCAATTGCAACTGTCTCTGAAAACCATCAAAATTTTGCTCGTTCACAAACCGACTTTTTTGCTTGTGAGCAAGGGTAATTTTGAAACACCTGTACCTCAGGGGTGTTGTGGAATTCGTTCGACAATGGTGGCAAACAAAGGACACCGGCCACCGTGGACAACTTCCAAAATGGCCCGAGCTTGGGG
>JASGXE010014483.1:0-11465 GCA_030068105.1 Sinentomon sp. SZTP_YWyxl | reverse complement strand
ATCGAAATGCAGTGTTTTTAGAATCACATGCCTGAACTTGCATGTTGTCACTTGTTCTTCCCTGCCCTCTATAGAGTCACAATGATACCAGGCATACAAAACAACAGAACAGCAATCATTGTAACCTAACAGAACAGAAGAGACCGTCACATACCAGGGGCGTAATGATGATACTCCGTCACTGTTAACTTAAACTAATTCTGTGATAAGCACAGCTACCATGATAAGAAAAAGACAGACCACAGGCAACAGAACAAAAGGAGAGTAGGTAAGAACCAATCACAAATCAACGAATGTCTATAATCATTCAATGCTGATGATGTAAGATAAGAAGACAGAAAAGATAAGGACAGGATAGACAAAAACAAATTGAATACAAAGATTGATGAAGAACACGGAGCTTGTTACAGAAGCTTTCTCAGCTTTGAAAGGTTCTTTAGGATAACTTCACACAATTTTTTTCATTGTTGGGAATGCAAAAAAAATTTTTGCAAAGTCTCACTTATGAAGCTTCCTTGCATAGAAAGTTTCTGTAAGAAGGCCTCTGGACCACAAGAAAGAAACGTGACAATTTTTGTCTGTTGTGATTCAGAAAAGGGGGTTTGCACTGAAAAAGAGGACTTAAGTGGCCCACAGTGTCTTCTTCATTCTTTTAAGTCGCAGTTTGTGGTCTACTTCTGAAAAGCAGCTTCAAAACTCCAAGCCCACAGCACCAACTGCACTAAGCAAGTTCAGCTGATTTGGCTGTGCAAAGTGCTCTGGTCTTTTATAGGTGACTGAAATGGCGAAACGAGATTTACTTCAGTCACACCGAGTTTGCTGTTTCTAGGTATCTATGTAGTGGTTTGATAGCTCAACCCAAACAATCCCAACTCGGCCCTTTTCAACAAAGTTAGGTTTGTGAAATCGGTTTTCAACTTTCCGATGATGTCTGATGCTGTTGGTGGAAAAGAGCTTAAAATACCAAACATGGTGCCATTCCAGAGAAACTGACCGTTTTGATTATGCATGTGAAATGCAGCTGATGCATTCCACAGGCATGTTCGAATCGGGCAACATCTGCCGGCATCTATTATCCCGTAACCATGAATTCCCGTAGCCCCTCGTATTCCAGTTATCAACCCTTTCTGCCCTCATCTTTAATGGTTGCAAGCACGATGGATGCACAAAGTGCAAAGAGAAGGGTCCCAAGTTGAAACCCTTGACGACCTCGAATTTTTTGAATTGAAAAAACCTTGAAATTTTACTTTGCTTTTCTTTGTCCCCTTGTCGGTAATGGTTGTTCTTTCCATGCAAAATCATGTGAACTTCAAGATGGCGTAACGTTTTGCAAGTCTTGACAAAGATATAAGAAAAACTTGCGTACCAGGAAGTAAGCAAATTTGATTTGGTGGAGTGCTTGGATAGCATAACGGATGCAGAAAGTGGAAAAGAGAAGGGTCCTAAAAAGGCAACCATGTAAAGAAATGGGTAAAGCAAATGAAAAAGTGTGGAAACGTGATGCACCTTGATGTGAAAATGTTTTTACGATGGTCTACCAACTGCCTACCGACTGTTCCATTTAACAGTCCTCATGCCAAGGTCACACACTCACTGGAGAATGATTGTTTTGTCCATGGAGTATTCATCTTTGCCCCAAACAAATGAGCGAAGAAAAAATCATACTTTTCCACAGCCACAAAAAGAAGCCGCAGGAAACTTGACTGGCGGATATCAAATTTCATCACGCAGTGCTTTGTTGAGCTGTTTCCCTTCAGTTACAATTGTAACTGAAGGGAAACAGCTCAACAAAGCACTGCGTGATAACAATGCCTTCAGCAAGTGTCAAACTCATCAATCAAATTTCATATCTAGTAATAAGTTCCCAGTTTTATCAGGTGAAGAAAAATTGCATCGCAAAATGTTGAACTGCATCAAATTGCTGGTCACCAAAATGCTAAATTTATGTAAAGCTGACCCCCACAATTTTTCACTTTGGCCTGCGAACTGGCCAAGGTCCCTTTCCTTTCAAAGATACCTAAGTGCATCGCCCTAGTGTCCAGAATCAGCCCCGTCAGAAAAAAAAGATTAAAGAGAATGAAGTAGGTTAGGCACCTAAATAAACAACATGCTCTGAAAAATACTAACTTATGATAACTGGGACAGAGAAGAGAAAAAGGTCAACGTGACGGAAAGAGCAACAAAGAATCTGGTTTTACCTATAGGTTGTTTTTTTACAAGTTCCTGGTGTTGGCAGTCAACCTAAGCTACTTGTACCTATGATTATATTACAAAGAATCATTGGATAAAATGATAACAGTGTCCCAAAAAGTGATTTTGCAAAACTGGTAAGGTGGATGCTTAGCTTTGGTTCCTTACAAGAAATAATCTGGCGTCCTTCTGGTGACGTGAGGCTCGCCTCTTCTCGGAGCAGGGTCAAACTGCAAGCTGAAATTACGGTGAAAAAAAAAACATAGGAGAATCCATTAGGAAACGATGAGTGAAGCTGGTTGGTGCACAAAGGGGCAATGTGTCTCAGGAAAGGCATATTGCCAGGAAATGTGCACAGGAAATGTGTCTGCACAGGAAATGTGTCTCAGGAAAGGAAAAAAGGGTGCACAAAGGGGCAATGTGTCTCAGGAAAGGCCAACTATCACTCGTACCGGTACGTATATTCATTGCTTTTTTTTATTTTTAAAACCCCCGTTTATGCGAACGGTATAGGTCGTCGCTGGGGGAGGTAGGGGGAAAACCCAGTCTGTGAGGACCAGATAAAAAAACCCTCCTTACAGCCCATAAGGGCTGCATACCAAATAAAGAAAGGATGTGGAAGGAAGTCTTCTGGGAGAACCTTTTACCACATCCTCTCATCTGGCTTCTGCCACAAGCCAGCGGCACTGCCACTGCCATAGCTTATTCATTGCTTCTGAACAAATTACCCCAGCCACAGCACAAGTGTCAATCTTGAAATTACCTTTGGTAACTACTTGTGTGATGTTATTGAAGGTGTGATAGCTCCATAAGAATCCACAGAGGTGTCAAGTTTTCCTGCGAGTCACAATGATGGTCAGGATCTATCCTACTTGATAACTTTAACCATTTTAGGCAGGCCACGGGCTTTCACTGGCCGAAAAAGATCTCCATTTTGAACTCTGTCAAGCAAAAAATAGGGTTCACGATTTCGTCAGAACAAAGGTGCATGGAACTCTTGAATAGGTAAATGTTAAAACTTTACAAAACCACAAGGGCAATTAGGCAATTATATTTAAAGTGAAATTTGAACTGAACTTCACCAAACTGAATAGGCTCACCCATTCTCCATACAGTTCCTCAAAAGCAAAAGTTCACATTTTTTTTTCAAAACCATAAAACAAAGATGAGACCTAAATCTGAAATATTGTCAACATCTATTCAGAAATGATGCAAGAGGAAAAGTGATCCAACCACAATTGTTGGATCACTTGGATCGGGATATCTGACAGTGGATGCGGAGGGCATGAAAACAATGGACCTCTGCAGTTTTGAAATGAAAAATTACAGAATATTCCAAAAGGACATCAAGGGCGCAGGCTAACAATGAAGCGTTGCAGAAAAACAGCAGATCTGTCCAAAATCATCCATCCAACAGTGCATGACCCCAGTGTCATGCAAGAGTTTCATGCCAGAAGAAAGACAGTTTTGCCAAAAATGAATGCAGACATTTGGCTGCAGTTTTTCTGTGAAAATTGTATTGACCATAGCCAAGCAGACTACGTAGGTACCTGAGGAATGAATGTGAAACAAAATGCAAGATCGTAGCAAAGAATCCCACCAGTAGGCATTCAATTTTTTTTCTGAATTTTGAAACCAAATTATTTATCTTGTTCAATTTAAAAGCCTCTGCTATTTCAAACAATTTTCACAAAGAGATTTTGACCCAGAAGCCTACTTAAATGAATTATTACCATAAAACTGAGGTAGTTAATTCAATTAGGCTGTTTACATCAACACGGAATCGAAATCGACGAAAAATCCAAAGAGAATGCAGGTAACTTACAATGAATATTTCAAAATGTCATCCAACTCCATAATTGCTGCTTGATTCCCACACCGATAGCAGTAATTTGGTGCAGAAAATATGGTTACAACATTCCTATCGTGGCACCAGTTGTATCCTTCCATGACCAACTGGTGAGCTCTGGACACCAAGGTTAAACCGTTCGAATGATTGAACGTCTCCGAAATATCCTGTCCAAAAGTGTAACCTGCCCCACGTGGTGATATTCCCCAACCGCCTCTATCGTCTGGATCTGACCAAAGCAAATCACACATTGGTCCCTAAACACAATGAGATAAATAAATGAGAAACCAAATTAAATAAATAATTGCGAACATCAAAGTTACACAGCAGCAAATCACGAAGAAAATGATTGACTCAAATTCACACAACAGATAATTAGGTACCTACCTATCTACAAAGAAAATTATGGGTGTCCCTGTTCAAGATTCTAAAACTATAAAGATCTGGCCTACCTAATTATTGTAAAAATCCATGCATACCTGTGCATTTCGATGTGGTCGGCATTGTGAATGGTATCAAGACGCGATCTTTCCATGTCAAGAAGGTTAAAACCAACGTCAGAAAAATACAACTCAAAAAGGAGGCGAAAGGAGTTTTATTTTTGTGACGTGCTTTTAACCTTCTTGACGGGTCGTATCGCCCCTTGATTCCAGTGTATGCACACTTCCCTTCTCCATCATACAGGCTAGAAAATTTGAAATATTCTGTGAAAATACTTAGCATTTTTAGGCGAACCACACTTCAAAATGCATTTTTTGTTATTTGCACACCAAAATTTTCAGAAATTTAAAAATCTGCCAAGCCTTTTGGAAGAGCAATAGAGTTAAGCTCACTTTAAAATTTTGCAATTAAAAAAAACGATTGCATACAATAAGTGTTTAACATGGTTGCCTATCAGTCTTCCTTTGCAATTTAACTGCACCATTTAAAATGCTGATAGAAAAATATTGGGGCATTGAACACATGCAAATCGAATGCAAGTTGAATGAGTCCACTTGAATAACCTGACTCAACAAGTACCCAGCTGAGATTTTAACATTTTTAACAGCATGCAAATATATCTCACCTCGTGGGGCACTTCCTGAAGCCTGTCCAGTGCCTTGATGTGATCTAACGTGTCTATTGATGGCGAGAGACCACCGTGCAAGCAGAATATCTGTCCGTCGACTAATGCTGTCAGGGGAAGGTAGTCAAACAAATCTGTGAAGTATTTCCAGACATTGGCATTTCCATACTTCCTCAAACATTCATCGTAGAATCCGTAAACTTGTGTGATTTGACGTGACTCGTGGTTACCACGGAGAATGGTTATCCTGTCCTTGAAACGAACCTGAAAATCAGAGAGCATAACATGATTGGTAATAGAAGTAGAATTTTTACTGAGCAGTTTTATGTTAGGTCCTAATCCTAAAATACCGGACCTTATTCAATTGCTGATCTTAACCTAAAGAGCAAGAATGCTCTCATGAGCAGTGCCTGATCTCAAGATTTGATAAAATAAAAAACAACAAATGCAAAAGATCATCAACTGCATAGGACTTGTTCTCACAGAACACCCAATCTCAGTCTGAAATGTACACTTCAGATTGAGATAACCAACTGAATAAAAGATCCCTGGTGTGGTGCCTACTGTGGGGGTTTAATTTCCACTGCCTAACAAGAAACTTTGGCATTAGTATCTGCCCGATCTGAATTTTCTAAAAGGCAGACATTTTTTTGCCATTCAATTGTCATTCAGAGCATGGGTACCAATCTTCACAGAAATATATTGGCTTATCTTGATGAATGGAAAAAGACAGTTTCAGGCACCGATCACCGATGTTGAAAAACAAACAAACAAAATAAAATTAACAGAAAAAATGCCAGCAAACTCGCCTGCTGGAATCGTCATCAGTTCTGTTTGATTGGAAATGAGTGAACATTGAAACCACACTCCACAAAGGTAGGCACCTACAGAACAAGCGGAATAACTGGAAGACAGAGGAGCCGTAAAGTTTGGTGAGATTCATCATCATGACATGCCAAAGATATTGTGAGCATGTGTGTAAAAGTGAGGAGAAAAATCCCTTCATGACAAACCTTGAGGGCAACTAAGAGCGAGACTGTTTCAACTGAATAGTAGCCTCTGTCAACATAATCTCCCATGAACAAGTAGTTTGTGTCAGGAGACCTCCCTCCAATGCGGAACAACTCCATCAAGTCGTGAAATTGGCCGTGGACATCTCCACATACTGTGACCGGACATTTGACTTCTTGCACATTTGACTCCTTTGCAAGAATCTCCTTAGCCTAAAATTTAAAACAAATTGACCCATTATTGTTAAACGAAGAATGTTGTTGGAAGAATCCTATTCCAATAAGCAAAATGAGCGTCACTCAACTGATTAGGTAATTACTTATACCTACCTCTTGTTAATCCTGGAAAATGAAGTGTCAAGCACAATCAGGAAATCTGTGCAACAACTCACAGAGAGCCAAAACGCCTTCAACCTATCTTTTCTAACCTCCACCTTTCCAAAAATATCGTAAGCATGTAGGTATGTTTTTAGGTTTTTTTTATACCTATTGGTTGTATGTTTTAGGTTATTACTGACAGTCGAACTTTACTGTTACCTACCTATCTAACATTTTCAAACTGCCAAGAGCCCAGGGTGAAGCTGCAAGTAAAATGTAAATCTGTAAATAGTACCAAAGTGTATTTGAGGCTTTTGATTTGCCAAACGTTCTCCAGAAACCAGAATGTTTTTTGCATTTTTTTTTTTACTTTTTTAATGCCCACGGTTTTTTGGCACAAAAGCATGAGCTTTAATCTATTGGTATCTTCTGGAATTGAGTATGTGACAACATAGCAAATCACTCTTTATGCCATGTCACATCACATCCCCAACGCTAGATTACCCATGTCAAGATCAAAAATTTGTGGATGGGCTTCATATATCAAAAGCAACAAACAAAGCACAGGCTTCACGCACTCACCTTATCACAAAGGGTCTTCACAGCATTTTCTGAAAGCTGCTTGCATTCATTCAGCTGTTCAATCCACTGATCCAGCTCCTTCAAAGAAGCCTTGTCGTCCATGATAACAATAATGTGATGAAGATGTAGGTACCTATTTATCTAATTCAACAAATCCTATCACAACCCATACATGCAGCCAAGCAGGCAATTCAGACAGAAATCACCTGTGACAACATGAAAGACAAATGCAGACAGGTAAAAACACATAGGTTATGATTAAATTAATCATTCTGCACTCCTTCACACTGATAATCAATTTTAAATGGAACAGTACTGATAATGAAACATATAACAAACAAGGACATGAACATGACCAAAAGTAACTTTCTTGTTTTTAGACCAGGGGTTTCTTTAGGACAGTGACCTGATGTTCCAAAATTTTTTTCATCCACTTTCTCCATCTCCAGGACTCACTGCACCAAACTTTTGGGCATTAAAATTGATGACTCCTTAAATAGTAGGACTCATGTCAGTCACCTGTTGTTAAGCTGTCATTTGGTCTTTTCCTACTAAAAACCACTCGTGTAGTTTTAGATGCTCAGTCAGCCTTGCTACTATACTTTGCTTACTTTGAAACTCACCTTAGATACTGTGCATGTATTTGGGGTCTGGCGCCTTCATCCATTGTACACCCAGTTGTAGTTTGTCAAAAAAGAGCTATCAGAGTTGTTTGTTGCTAATTTGGGATATAACACTCCAACACAGCATGCTTTTAAAGATTTGTAGGTCATGAATTTTTATCAGATTGTTTCTTTTCAAGTCCCATTACAAATGTTTCGTTGGGTGCATCGGTTGCAACCCCCACCTGGCTGGCTACTTTTTTCGTGTTGCGAAATTGCTGCTCAGAGATCAAAAACCAGGTTCACGTTGATATTTCCACCTCCAAGACAACATTTTCATAAATTTTCTTTTCAAACGATTGGAATAAAGTTGTGGAATGGGCTCCCTCCTGAACTACGACTACCAATGGCATCCACCCTCTTCAAACACTCTTTAAAGAAATACATGCTCACTGAACAAGCCTTCTTTGAGCCATTTTATTAGGTTTCTGCACATGCTCACTGAACAAGCCTTCTTTGAGCCATTTTATTAGGTTTCTGCATTAACTTTGGACTTTCATTCCCCTTCACCTTCCCCTCGGTCCCCTCCCTCTTTCTGGTTTGTGTGGGACGTATGACCAACACAAATCAGGGATGCAAGGTAATTAAGTGTCCCTACCCCTGTCTCATTTATTTTCCAAAATGTTTATCTGAAGAAAGCCATCGTGTCTTTATATAAGGTTTATTAGGTTGCCCATTTTCTCTCTCCATGAGTAGGTATGCCATCACCACAACATATCCTAGCTATCTCTCGGATTAGGTATTCTGACTAGGGCATAGGTAGACGAGGAGTCAAAAGAACCTCACTAAAAATGCATATCTACTCCTTTTTGCTGCTTCTTGGGATATCTGTTTGCTTCTCATGACATTAATTTTGTTCTTCTCTCTTTTCAAACTTTTGGTTGTGTTGCTGCCCTGCAACATCTTCCCATTTTTATGTAGAGCCATAACTTTATTGACATGTGCCTGTGCAATTTCCTTCATACGGTAATGCTGCATGTGAATTTTTGTGAGTTCTTTGGTCATTTCTTGGAACAACTACCAATGACCGTTAATTGCTTCCGTGTGTGATCTGCATCAACTCAATGATGGTCAAGGAGTGTTTGCATTGGCTTCGGCTTCACAACTGTGAGTTTGATTGCTGCATTTTCTTTTTCTTGTATTTACGGTTTGTGAAATATACTGTTGTGGACATACGTGGGGCAGTCAAAAAGTAACCTCCGTTCCATTCTGGCTTCTAACCAACACGATAAATTCTCAACTTTTCTTTATTGACATCTCTACCCATTCATCCTCTATTGCAGCGCACAGGCGCCACCTTCGTATCCCATTGTTACAGTTCTGTGTGATGTTTCTTCCGGCACCTCTTTTAACCACTGACTTAGAGATCTCCTAAGTACGGTCTTCCAAGGGCAGAGGCGACAAGGGGATGCATTTTCCAAAATGGGCATTAGCCAGGAAACGTTGGTGGCCCCACCAGTGGAACAAGTAGGATACACTCGAATATCGCTTCTGTTTTCCCCCAAAACACATCGAGTAATATGTGTTGAATGCAGAGGCACGTTGCTCCAGTTGATGGTGAATTTCATTCGCTCCCGAAAGATTCAGCCAATGACAGAAAAAGTGCGCAGGAATTGATTTTAATTTATTATTTTCCTTACAAAGAGATCACAGCAGGCGATTCTATGGCCTTTGAGCACAGAAAGAGACAAAATCAAGCTGTTCTTGTCCCAGAAAATGGCATTGGAAACTTTGTCACACGTGGGCCAACATGTGGCCCCCTGGGTGGTGGGGACCTGGGGTATTTCCACTATTTCCAATCAGAACTGACAGCACAGAATCCCCACAAAGCGTGTTTATGGTTAACAGCGAATTTCAGCTGCTTTCTCGCTACAGGGGACAGAAATTTGCATGAGGCTCTTTGCCATTGGCCAGCAAAATTTCAGTTTTTTCAGCCAGTTAAAAAAATGACTCCACAAAGAGCTCAGTTCTGAATGAACAAAGAGAGCCAAGGGTATCAAATTTTGCACACACTTTGGCAAAAGCAGTGAGGCAAAGATATCAGTGAGATGTTTCTATTATCTGGAGCGGTGAGACCACCAAGAACAAACGGAGGTTACTTTTTGACTGCCCTTCGTATGTTTTTGTAATGCAATTGTAAATTGAAAATAGGGCAAAATAAACATTTAACTTTGAGACCCCCCTAGAAAAAAAAGGTCTATTCCACTCATTGCCACTGGTAAACAATGTTGGGCTGTCGGAAACATTCTCCATTGCAGCTCACACTTACCTGGCTTCAACTCTACAAGTCAGAATCTTATTCAGCAAATCAATTGTGCATTTCCCCAGCATTGTGAAAGGAGCAGCATTGTATGTAAAATTGGAAGCGGAGTGCGAGTGACACGGGAACACAGCCATAAGCCCATGTCCATTTATCACAATGGACCAGGGAAAGCCTATTAATGGTAAACTGGATTGCAGGGCAATCAATGTAGCCTACCGTAGGTGCTTAAAATGGATCACAATTAGGCAAAACTGAAACATGGAATCTCAACCAGGGGGCCTATTTTCCAATTTCAAATAATTTTTGAGCCCAATAAAATTTACAACAAGATGAGCATGAAACCACAGGTTTTGAAAACAAACGTACAATAAAGGGTACATACCTACATGTTTTGACGTGCGAAGTCGATGAGCCATGTTGGCAAAAGTAAGCTCAAATAAGCTGATAAGTAGGTTTGTTTTTTTCCTTGAAAATAGTGCTCTCTGCAACTGAATTCAGTGGATGGGAATTATTGTCACCCAGAATTGAACAAGGAACAATAAGTTTATCCAAGTGTGTGCAGAATATTAAGGATCCGTAGGTACTGGGTACATGTGTGCTTACTCATGGATGTCCATATTGGATGGATGTTGAAAGAACACAGACACATCACGTGCTTGTGCTATTCACTTGCAATGACAAAGTTTTCATCAATTGGTGATTGGACTGCTCGTGGAAGCCAATTTTGCTTCTTCAAGGCAAAAATTCAATGAATGGCTGGGATGAATTTTGGCATAAGGAAATACAGAGACTGCATGTAGGGGCAACAATAGATAGAGCGATGGACTTTTGACCCTTTCCCGTGTTCACAATGTTCACATATCTGTTATTTTGAAAGCATGTGCTCAAGTTATACCAACTTGACGAATTCGAGATGCAAAATCGAGATAGGCCTATTACAAAACTGAAAAACAAACATGGAAATGCAACAGCCCAGAGCATCTAGTCTCAGGACGACATCGCAAACTAGTTCGCTCACTTCGAGAACCTTCTCGTGGCAATGAATATAAACGGCCCAAGAAAGATGGGGTGTCAAAAAGGAGGCGAATGGAAACTGCATTAAAAAAGCGGCCAACTTGTGCCATTACAGGTGCGCCATTGCAGGAACTTTTGTCCGGATGACTGACAAACCATAATTTTTTCACGCCCCCGACAACAGAGACAAAAGGGTGGTCCCTGAAAACCGGACAGCCGGACAGGACCACCGGACCGACCAGGACGGGTTAGGTTAGGTTAGATTAGGTTAGGATAGTCTATCCTAACCTAATCTAACCTAAAACCTGTCCGGGTCGCGTATTTGATTAATCTATATGAATCCGGCAATGGAGGAACTTGACGCGCGCTCATTGCCTAAGTTAAGAGAAGCGACAAGCAAGCAGAGAAAGGAGACACAGCAGTGGATTAGGGATGTGCAAATCCTTTCGAATCCAAAAATCTCGAATCCGAATCTTTCTCTTTTCCAGAAGCTCGAATCCGAGCCGAATCC
>JASGXE010014482.1:0-12254 GCA_030068105.1 Sinentomon sp. SZTP_YWyxl | reverse complement strand
TTGAATTACTGTATTTTGGGGGGTTTCCCCACTATCATACATAACAATAACACTTTTGCACAAAAACAAAATAATAATAAGAAACGTCAAAAAACATTAAAAACAGGCACGAGAAATGGGGCAGACAAATTACAAAGACGAGAGCAAGATCAAATGTGTTTCCCTTTCATGACATGTTGCTGAGAGACATAAATTTCTGGGTTTATGGAGCAATTCGTATATTTTGAAATCCGAAGAATTAGTTTTCAAGCTCCTGTGGATAATAACAGAACATCTGCTCTAAAACTTTCAAGTCCAATCAAATTTGAATACTTTGCCAGATCTTTGTTTACTTTGTCAAATTTGATAGGCCTAATCATGTTCCCAATGAAAAACATTTGTTTCTTATTTTTGATCACAATTTTTTAAGGAAACTTCGGAAATCGGAAATAGCCATTTGATCACGTTAAAGGATTTCGTTAATTATCACAAGCGCTGTCGTCAACATCCGAATAGAGTTTCTCCCATGCATCAAAAGGTATACTGGTTGGGCAATTGGGTCGCTAAACATCGGACATTGTATGAGATTAGAAATCAGGACAGGTATATAAAACTGACGCATTGCAACACTAGTTAAGAGAGGAACATTTTATCTGTGATTCCATTTGTGCAGGATATGCATCGTTGCCCATATTTAATTAAGATGTTAAAAATTAAAAAGATTTGTTTGTGGCAGGACTTCAGAATACTTACTTGAAAATGGGGTATTCCAAGTCGTCTGGTGGAAAGGAGTAACCTTCAATGAGTGAGTCCTTTTCTATCTTCGTCTCTCCGTTGACTGTGATCTCATAGGTGTTGCTGGTAAGATCTTTTGGAATAACTTCCAACTCATCGCCTCCAAAGTAGATCTTCATTGCAAGCAGATTTGATGGAAGTTTCTTGACGAAAACGCCGTAGAACGGTTTGTGCGTGCAGTCACCACTGACCATGGTGTAGCAGTTAGTCAAGGCATGTTCGAAGTCAGCGTTGTCCAGTGTTCTAACGACGCGTCTGTCAACGTTGCAGATGCCTGAAATTGAAATCATATGAGCAGATGAAAAAACGATGGATTTGAGGAACCAACGAAAACCGTAGCATTGTCAACAATGAGGCAGAATTGGTCAAGAATGAAAGAGAAGGAAGTGGTTATACCGAACTCATGTTCCTTTCGAAGCCATGTTTTCATTGCGGGAGGGACCCTTGCAGCATGTTTTTCCTAAGAAATATTATCAGTCATGAGCCAATAGGGTGTGCTTATTTTACAAGTTTCACATGGAATTGTTTTTCCCAACAATTAATATCGGACACTTTCTCGGGGTAGGTTCAAATCGAATTATACCTACCTTGTTGTTTGTGCCAACCGTATTTCGCTGGCTTATGACCAAACTAATAGAACAACCTGGTATGTTGTGTTATGTCTTCACGTGATTTGCATGTACAAAAACGATTTACGAATATGACTTTTTGGTTCACGCAGTCGAAATTAGTCCATCAAAACTTATTTTCACAGAAAACAAGATTTCCAGTCGTGAGTAGAAGGAAATTGATAGTTATAAAACAAGGAGTTCTGCTGCGGAAATCAAAACTCCAAAAAACAGGCCATGGTACAGTCCCCTCGCAGTGAAAGCAAGGGACCTGGTACCAGGCAAGCCACCGGGCACCAAGCGCTAGCTTCCACGAAACTCTAAGGGCCTGAAAGACAACGATCGATGAACAAGACAGAGGACCAACAAACCGCAAGACCATGGAAAGAGATCATGAAAGACCCAGAAGGGAAATCAAACGAATCGACCCCTGGCAAATCAAGGGACCTGAAACACTGGCGCACAGCCGAGAGCAATCAACAGACATGACAATGGAAACCGAAGGGCCCCTTTAAAATCAAATGCTGAGCCACAAGACCATTGACCATCCTCAAAAAAGCCCACGGAAAATTCAGTGAGAAAGTAGCGCATCTCCACGACAAAAGCAGGATCTTCGAAGAGCTAACCTCAGTTACCAAGCAAGACGAAAGACAAAAAAAAACTCCAAGGCATCTATGAAACCGAATTATGAACGAAAAGTCAATAGACCTCAAGGAGAAGACAAAGCGAAGGACCTCAATTAAATGGCTCTATAAGAAACGCGAAAGCCATGGTCCAGGAAGGTGTGAAACCAGAGAAGAGTAATTCCCCGCTGGCAAGAACCTCAAGCCGGTCCCAGAAAGACAAAGCGTCAAGTACTCAAAAACCCTTAGAGATATGTGAAGTAAACACTCACAAGGAAATCCAGAAAAAGCAACATCAAAGACACCAGGAAATCGAGGACACCAAATCCACCTCCAAGGATGTCAAGTGAGGGAAAACACAAAACCTAGCAACGAGCATGATTGATAGATATTCCTGAGAAAGTATAGGTTTTAAAATCCAAAAACCCATACTCAACATTGAAAACAAAACCAATCCTAAAGATATCGGGATAAAATGGATATGGATGTCCAAACCAGTTGGAACCAGGAATAAAATCCAACAAAACCCGAGGGACAAATGACGGAAGTCCTCGGATGAAAACAACAACAAGGAAAACGAATAGGGAAAACCATTTCGGAAAAGGAAAAATGTACATTCAAGAAACATGTAATAACTAAAGTCCATGGTTCAGAACTTTTCAAACACCCAGAAAAAGGAACAATGATGAAAAGCAATTTAAATTCCACATGCAACGTTGTCCAACGCTGAACATGTGCCAACGAACCACGAGACCATAGAAAGCGTCATGAAAGACCCTGAGGGGAAATAAAACGACACTGCCCATGGCAAATCCAGGGAGCTGAAACATTAGTACACAGCTGAGCACAATCAACAGACATTACGGTCTCTGACAAATCCAGATGTATGTGTGAATGGGTGACGGAAGCAGTTCTATAGATCCAGAACGGATATGCCGGTTTGTCACCACATTCGTTGATGTGAGCAATGACGCAGTCCCGTCTGTTCCCAGACTGCAAACCAAACATTCCAGACAGGAAGGTCCTCGAAGCAGTTTGACAATTCCGGGAATCCACTCATAAGTGACTGTAGAGGTCAATGACCTGAGAAGCAACTGCGCAAATGACGCAACGCTTTCAGTTCCAGACAATCAACCGAATATTCCTGATAGTCCTGTTTTCGGAGTGGATTGTGCATTCCAGGAATCCAGTCAGTTGTGGCTGTAAAGGTCAATGACCTGATCAGTGACTGACCAAATGACGCATCGCTCTCTGTTCCTGACAATCAAGCGAACATTCCAGACACTCCAGCTCTCGGAATGGAATGTCAATTCCATGAATCCATTCAGGATTGACTGTCGAGCGCAATAACCAAAGCGGTAACTGAGGAGATGACGCATGGTGACTCGATACGGCTTTACACACTGAACTTATATTAAGCCTCTAGCGGCAAATACCACAAGTGTTGAAAATGTTTACGAGAAAAAATCCCAGAGTGAAATTGAATGCAACTTTAAGTCCTTTAACGGCGGCAATTTCAAGTTGAGGGTAAACGCAGCCCGGTGTCAAATTGATCCGGTGCAAGGTTAATCCGCAGTTGAGACTTAACTCCGGATAAAGAAAAATCGGTAATTTCAAGTTTGCAAAAGTCGAGACTTTACTCTTCACTCGACCTTTTAGCCTCGGCTATTTTTTACACTTGCTGGAGTTAAACCGGCAATTTCAAATGTCGGCTTTGGAACGGATTAAAAGAGGCCGGTTTGTGATTGGCTGTTCGCAGCTATGACGCCGGTCAAGACGACTCGGTTAGCCATCTCATCATGGCAGAGGAAGCTTGGACCACGGCAAGTGCATAATAGACTGTATCAAGTGAAACGAGTTGAGAATTGAACGCGCGTCTATGGTTTGTTCAGTCGACGTGACAGGTGTCGATGAAGGGTGTTGAAGAGGTTTGCGGCAACGTGGATGTGGTGCCTAAAGGACCCTTAATCACCAGCTTATTTTCCATTTCCAGTTTCTCTAATTCATTTCAAGCCGAATTCCCCAAAATGTCAAAAACTGAGCACCCTGTTTGTGCCTGCACCGATCATCATATTATGTTTGCTTTGCCTTCCAACGCAACAACATAATTTCCCCTGAAGACCTCTCTAATTTTCGCAAAGGACCTCTTATTTGGGTAAAGGTTTACAATCCCTGGCTACCGTCGCAACTACGTCACAACCGTCGCAACCGTCCTCACCGTCGCAACCGTCCGAACCACCTATCCCGTCGCAACCGCCGCAATCGTGGA
Source organism: Sinentomon sp. SZTP_YWyxl (assembly GCA_030068105.1). Classification (NCBI taxonomy): domain Eukaryota; kingdom Metazoa; phylum Arthropoda; class Protura; order Sinentomata; family Sinentomidae; genus Sinentomon; species Sinentomon sp. SZTP_YWyxl. Next base: position 7,980 of record JASGXE010014482.1, on the reverse strand, counting down.
GACTGTCGTCGCAACATAGTTCACGAGAGTGTGTGCCTTTTCATTTCATTTTGCGTGGGAGTTTTTGTTTTTGTGTTTTGAATTTGTTCCAACTGATTACGGAGTTAGGTTAGGTTTCGACGCACGTTTCCACATTTGCAATTTGCCACCTTGACAACAAATTCCGCAAAATTCAAATCTGCAAATTTGTGTCAGTCGAGAGGCGGACAATGCGCAACGTCAAGGCGATCGATTGATTTCAACTTTACAGAAGGCATGGTGGTCGGAAGGTCCGTGATTGGAGCGGCCACCGTCTCAGGCAGTGCCACGGTTGCGGAACGACCCACAATCGGTCCTCATCTCATTGGTCGCTGCAGACAAGAGGGTGTGTATGTTAACATTGGACCCTGTGGGACCTCAGGACCTTTATGGGACTGTGTGGGACCTTGTCAAAAATGACACTGCCTATCTGAGACCCCAGGCACCTTATGGGACCTTCGAAAGATGATGCAATTTGATCTCATTGAGTGTCATCAATTACATCGTGCGAAAAAACCGATCGACATATTTCCGTGACTTGGCCGCTTCAATGTCACACAGACTGGTTTCTACCAACCAAATGCAAGAACACTGGACAAAGTGGAGAACATGGCAAGGCCCTGAGGTTTGTGGGCTCGGGGTCTATCCCAATGGCTGTTGCAGGACAACTAGGAATGGGATACAATATTTTAATGCCGCTGGGAACGGAAATCCTGAAAGAAAAACATAAACGGTTATGTAAAGACGGACCTACGTTTCCTGAAATGTCATGGTAAGACATTTTTAATGACCCAGTAGGGCAACGAGATCGGGAAGGAACAAGCTATCGCTTTACATCGCTGTGCGCAAGCCTATATCACCCGCGCCGATCAAAACACGATAACAAAAAACTGTAGGCCGAAATAATATAGTTAACCAAAATGACCAGCAACGAAAAACCAAGCTGGCAAGGCGGCTGCCCCACTTTTCAGAAAAGTAATCAAGTCAATTCACTTTTATTGGAGGGTATTATTCCTGACTAGACCGTACATACCTGACCAACCAAACCTAACCAACCAAACCTGGCCACGCAAACCTGGCCAAGCAAACCTAAAACCTCACCTAACCAAACCTAAAACATCCCAACCTATTACCTCACGCTAAATTTAACCAAACCAATCCCGTGCATAACGTTTGATTGAAAAAAACAATACTTGCACAATGTTGAAAAGCGGACATGAAATTGCAACCGAACGGCAGCACAAGTTGCGACGGCCGCCTGCACGATTGCGGCGGTTGCGACGGGTCAAGCAGTTCGGACGGTTGCGACGGTTCGGACGGTTGCGACGGTTGTGACGGGTTGCGACGGTAGCCAGGGATTGTAAACCTTTACCCTTATTTGTACAATTGTGCATAATGGGAGAGCAATTGTGCATAATATTTGAGAGCATTATTGAACGGAAATTTTTGTGTCGGACAACGCGCTAATACAGTGAAATGGACAGGAAAATAAAGCAAGAGAGAAAAACCCGCAGGGGACCTGTTGTTTCCCCCAATACTTTTGAGCATCTGATGCAAATCATGAAATTTGTGGTTATGATGCTCCCCACACTTTGGATCATGCAGATGTTATCGAGAAACAAGTGCACAATGTTGCATTCGCAAAAGCGGACTGTGAGAGGGACCGCAGAAGTCCCGAAGACAAGGGAAATTAGCACCAGTGCCCTTGAAATTCCACCGAACCTGGAATTCCGTCGTTCAAAGGCCTCCCCGACGAGGATTTCATTGCTCATCATGCTGGAAGAAACGAATGCGATGCAGCTGATTGCGGCAGGAAATGACTTTTTCGGCCTCGTCAAGGAAAAGAAGCACGAAAAAATAAAAACAAAAATAATTTATTCTTGCAAAAGAAAGGAGAGATCTACCTATGCATGTTTATGCATGGGTAGATGTCAATGGTGCTCTTCCTCCATGGAATGGAACCCTCCACAGGAAAATGGAACAACCTCAATGGTACCCTTCTCAAAAGTGACCCGCTCCAAAGTGCTGAATCCGAATACAAAACGTCCTGCTCCAATAATACTTTCATCCACTCCACGGAAAAGTGTGTGCTGGGCCTGGATTGATAAAGAGGTTCTCAATGATTGCTCACCAAACAAACTGTTGACGTATCCTTCACGTCATGAGTGTTTGCCCCTGACGCAAGCAGCATTTGCTTTGATTTATTGTGCCCTTCTTGCTCCTTCCCACAGCTCCTTCCTGCTCCAAGCCTTGGGGGAGTGGATAAGTCAGTGGCGTTTTGTTGTCCTTTGTGGCAACCAACGTGAAGTGTTCCCGAAATGATGACAATCGTGAACTGTTTGGCACATCCCGACAGCACGAACGGCCGTTTAAACCTGGGTCGTGCGTGGATCAATTTTCCAGGCGCTTTTCGGTAATTTTAGCCCAGACTAAAGTTGAACCACGCGAAAAATGTGTTTGAAATTGCCGGATAAACGAGATCAGATTGATCTTCCCGTTTCAGCTCAGATTTAAAGTGGAGGCTCTATTTGGCGAAAAGCGCCTGTTTTATCCGGAGTTGAACTTGCCGATTTTTGGAAAAGTCCGGACTTTAGTCTCAACTTCGGGATTAACCCCGATTGATATTACCGGCGTAAGACTCCGAAGTTTATAGCACAGCAGATGAATGACGTCAGTACTGTGTGGAAAAAACAGGGAAAAAAAGTCCTTGGAAACTCAAAAGTCTGCGTGTGTAAGACATCAATTGCTGAACAACTAGACAATGGACCGACAATGTGTAAAAGCCTGACAAACCAACAACAATGAGCCATGCCAATTTCTTCACAAGAAACATGTATTTCATGTCGGATGTATGATCGACCCAAAGGTGTTTGTGTCCTCATGTTCCAGTTCCTGAAACCGACAACATGCACAAAACCATGATACATGTGTTCTGTACTCATCTAGTGTTGCCCGAACCGAGTGCATTCATCGTTTTAATTCAAATCGCAGTTCAAGAGCGATCAAATCTTTACAACAAAAATGCACCAGAACGCTGTAATAATGGCATGAAAGCAGAAAACATATGAAAGAGGTCAGTACAACAAACAGCTGATCTCCTGCGGGAAAAAATCGTGGTCGCCTTGTACTCGTCCTCAACAATCTCAGACAAAATTCCAAAAAGCAAAACACACGTGCCGTGCATGAAAGCAGATGGCGAAGTTATCGCTTGCTTGGATTGTGCAAAGTGTCAAGGACAGTATCCTGATCAATGAGTGGGAAGGTCAAAGTGAATGGAGTGTGAGGAAGACAGACAAAGAAGAAAGGCCAGTTTACACTTCTGAACCATGTTGCTTGATCATGCCATTTGTACAAACTAAAAGGACTTCACAACCCTGTTGAACCAAAACAATAGGAAAGGGAGAAAGGAGGGGGATTGATTCCACACAACCATCAAGCAAAGAAATTTGTTGCATTATCTCAACTGACCACAACAATTTTATCATACTCAAAAAAAAAGTCTGCACCAACGACAAGTTTGAATCCTATCGGCCTCAATGTTCAAGGAATCAAGTGATAAATATAAACAGTGAAACCTATAACCCATTGAATGCCGCCAGAGTGAGCACGACAATTTGAGCATCTGCAGCTCATACCCATGGACTGCAAGAAAGAACACAAAAGACCAAAAAGAGTCACGGAGCACCTGTCAGAAAGCACAAGCGAGGTATCTGGTGATTCCCACATAAACATTTATATTCCATGGATGCAATCAGAAACGGCATACAGGGATCTTCGAGATGAATGTCTTCACCCCGGTGAAACTTTCAAATGAAAAATCGAAAGTATTGACTGGATATGAGCCTAATCATGTCTGATGAACACAGAATCGGATTTCTCCATGAAAGTCCTAGGCTGTGAATTGAGATTTTGATGCCCATGGGAATCAAAGAGCTCCAAATGCAGTGACTTCCTCCAAGCACAATCAAAAGACATACCAAGGAAAATGTAATTTATTAAATCCAAATCCACTAAGAACAAAATGAATGAGCTGCAAGAGCAAACATATACACAACTAAATATAAACAAAGAAAAACACTCCGCATCTAAAAATGCAATACCGAATAACAAAACATTTACCCATTCCTATTAACAATTTCAAACGACATCACTGATATAAATTAATAGAAAGTATTAGAAATAAAATAAATCAGTTGAACACAACAAACACACCAACTGAATAACTAACAAACATGACATCATTGCTAAATGCAGACTTCATGCAGCTTAGAAAAAAAAAGGTATAGAACCATAATAGTATGTAAAACACTATATCAAATCCTTTTCTGTCAAAGATGCGAACCCAGCAATGAAATCTAAGCAATCACTATAGGGGTGGAATACGTTTTAGTGACAAACGGAGTTTGTCCAAAACAAATACTTGGTTGAAAACCGGTTTTACAGGGAAGCCCAAAAGTCTTTGGCCACAGGAAAAATGGAAATTTGCTGTTTTGCCATATTTGGTGATTTGAAACTGTTTCTTGATCTACCCACGGATATGAACACCAAAATCGGAACAACATGTGCACATTGAGGGATGCCCAAAGTCCTCGGCTACAGCGTAAAATTAAATTTGCCGATTTTTATCATATTTTGTGATTTGTGACTTTTTCCTGCTCTAACCACAGATGTCAAGACTTCAATCGGAAATTCGGAAATTTTAGCATTGAATAAAGTGGTGAAATAGCCGAATGTTGCAGTTAATGTTCATGCCAGGCTTAACCATTTCAGTTACCTCAGAAACCAAAACACTGAAACCAGCCCGCTTTACAAAAGCGCCCATCTGAAATTTCAGTAAATTCCCCAGAGTGATTTTTTGGGAGTTCATATCAGGAAATGGGGGCACCGGAGCACATTAGGCAATTGAATATTTTCTTTAGTATTTCTCCAGACGAAACACCTCGCAAAATGTGATGACCGTACGGACAACACAAACAGCCCCAGAGCTTCTCCAAAAAGCTACTTTTGGCAACTTTGGTGCTCCATATCTGGGAAATGGGGGGTCGGAGCAACTTTTTTCATTGAATATTTTTTGTTCGTATGAGCATAAGGAACACGACTGCGTACTTATATCCGTGCTTTTACCAGACACCCTGTATACACAACTTTTTTCAAACAAAGAAAAACACTCCGCATCTAAAAATGCAATACCAAATAACAAAACATTTACCCATTCGGAACATCTATGGCGTATTGTTCACTCCAAGCGATTCAAAAAAATCTTGCATCCTATCGTCCAAAGGTCTTGATAGGTTGCTTATGGCCGTAGCTTCGGAAGGTGTTCTATTATCTGAGGGTGAATGAGGACACGAATAGGATGATGAAGATGACTCTAATAAACGACCATCCTGACATGTGAAGCAGGTGCAATTTAATGAATAGGCACCCGATGTAGATGATGTTGATGAGGAAGCAGTCTCTTCAATCTGATGTTCGGGCCTGGAAGTGCTAGGTGAGGGTGAACCCTCGGGTCCTGGTGCAGGTGAGCCATTCCTTAATCTTGCAATAAGTCCGGGTTGACGTAGTTGTACATAAGTTTCTACCCAGTATCGATCTGCTCTCGGCATAGCATTTACAACTAGGTGTTGTAGAACGAATAGGCTGAAGCCAACATCATTGTCTAGCAATATGTCAGCTCCAATCAAGACGTCCCAGATTTCAGTGGTGTCGATGTTGGCAGCACGCAGTGGAATTTGTCCTACTATGCCTGTATAGAAGCCAATCGAATGGTATCCTAGAGCGTCCGGATCCATGAGAAAAGATATCCCTGTAACATCCATGATCATGTCCAAAAAATCTCTGGCAATCCTTGAGGTTCGCCGAGTAACGTCTATTGACACCAGAGCCAAAACACCGTCAACTATGAGGTTGAGAATTGGAGCTGGCCTGCAAAATGGAAAGCGGATATGAGGATGCTGTTTAGTAATGTCACTAACCACTGAACACATATGTCCAGTTTATTCAACGATGTACAAAACTCTTTCACTTCCATTTTTACCCAATTACAATGGCATCATTACAAGCGACAGCATATGCAGCGAACATTTGCAAACTGTCATTTCGGATGCATCATTTCCAAGGGTCCAAAAGATTTCAAATTTGAATTTCCCATCCCAATTCGCAAGAGCTACATGAGGCCAAATGTGATCCATGCCATCAGATCAAATTGGCACAAATTGTAAGCAGGCAAACTTGAAAAGGTTTCGAGTCGAGAACACATTTTTACTGTGGGGACCACGCAATTCGACAAGACAATCGAAGACAAGTCAGAGTTTCTGAGCCGGAACGGCATCATTCTACTGAAAATATTTCTACTGGAGGGACAATCCACTTCACGAACGAGAGCAATCAAATTCGCATTACTCAGGGCACTCGAATCATACCTTAGTCATATTTTTGATTTTAAGATGCACCTAGTTTGTAGATTTTAGAGTTTTTGTTTCTAATTTACCTACGAACCCGTTCAAATAAATGAGGCAATCGATTGCATGTTTTTCGGGGTATTCGAATCGACGCAAAAGACCTTCACGTCCGTTCGGATGGGACGTTAAGAAGCGAGGTCACAATATCATCACACTGCACACGGCAAGGAACATCTTGCTCCTGGTCCATGACAGAGGCCTGGTAGTTACAAATCCACATCACGAGACACTTCTACGTTCTGCAGAGCATGACTCTCGTCGGGAAATCCTAACGGTTGGCAATACGGATCCGAGTTGTATCTGTTTCTTTGAATGCAAAGAGGAGTTGCGCCACGGTCATGGGGCATTGTTCTCCTTTATGAGTTCGGAAGGGAGCAAAAAAGTTCTTCCGATCCAGCGGCTGCCAGCTCATAATGGGAAATGATGAACTTGAAGTGAAATCAAAAAGCTAAAACTACATCCTAAAACCAATAAATGACGTGTGAAGAGGTAACGATTCGAACACCCTGTACAATATGCGATATTGAGCTCCAGTTGCGAATGAAGTGGATTCTTTGCATAGGTCCACGCTTGCCCAATGTTTTTGTAGTTGGAGACAATTATTCTTCTCAAGGAGAAAACATACCAGTGTTCGAAGCTCACGGGTGAGATTGTATTTCACATAGAAAAGTATTTAACAAGAAGTGAAACATCTTTGGTCTTTTCTGTCCTGAAATTCTGACCAAAGTCAAACGCATATGTATCTACATGCAAGTGACTTTTTGTTTGGCACAATTGTCAGTACAGAGCTGACTGCAACAGTGTTGTGTCTCTGTTGCGCTTTGCAGTAAACTGGGAACCCGCTAGAGACGGTTTGGAATCAATCCATACACTGTAAAATGTATTTGCCTAGTGTCCGAGGCATTAATTTGTGACTACTGAGTGGTGTGCATGAAAATAAATGGAATGCTTGATGGATTTTGTTACACCATGTACAGTGGCGAGAATATTAATTGGACCACACTTGGTGACGTTTCTTTCGGGTTTTTGGGGAAATCTCGATCCCATCTAATTTGGAAATTCATCACTGATTTGACGCATAGTTCTGTGCAACATAATCCGATTTCTTGATTCTGAAATCATCATAATTCCCCAAGTTTTCTCTGAAAGATTGAAAAACCAGCAGCTGTTGATGACACGAGTAATTGTCTCTTCACTGTAGACACTCGTAATATGTTGGCCTCGGTTTGAAACTGACCTATCCAACCCTTTTTTTTGTCCTGTCATTTTGCCACCGCTTGCACTTTTAACTCCAATGCAATGGACGCGGCATGTGCAAGAGTCATAAAATGTAAAAGACATGTACAGGCTGTCAGAAAATTATACAGGTTTTCCAATATTAGTCACTACAGATGGCAGATCTCATTCACTGCACGTAAACACTGTTCATCATCATCCACCCTGTTTACCGCAGGCAAAACCCATAGAGGAACCCCATCTTCTTTTCATAAGTTTATGCTCT
>JASGXE010014481.1:0-11652 GCA_030068105.1 Sinentomon sp. SZTP_YWyxl | reverse complement strand
TTGGATTCCTTCACAGTCTGACAACATTGGGCTCAGATGAGATTCGAGAACATGCACGCACCCTTGTGAAAGTCTATCCACATGATGTAGCTGAAACTCTGGAGGAAGAACTGGTCCATTTTGCCGAATTCATGAAACTGCAAGAAGACGTTTCACCAGCTGAGATGCTGCCGAATCTTCGTTCCCACGGGCTTCAGTGTACTTATCAGAATGTTGACGTCATTTTGAGGATGTACATGTGTAATTTTGCTACTAACTGTAAAGGGGAGCGGTCATTTTCCAAGCTCGCCAGAATTAAATCGGAACTTCGGACAACCATGACACAAGAACGTGTGTCAGCTTTGTCCCTAATTTCAATTGAGAGCGATTTTTTGGAAAAGTTGTGTTTTCAAAAAATTAAGCAGGATTTTGCAGGACTTAAATCCAGAAGAAAGCCCTTTTGAAAATGTACTTAGTTAGATCTCATGTATAAACACCATTTCTCCTCACAACCTGGGCTGAATAATCGGAATGACCTTTCCAGATAATCAGAATTCTTTGTTTAACATTAATTCACGTTTTGTGATTTTGATCTTGTGCTTATTGGAATTTTTTAAGTTGTGAACATTCACTGTTGAGCACTTGCGCTCTGACCACCAGCGAGGGGCCCACTCGCTGGTTCCCGGCACGTCTAAAACAATTCAACTGTTCAAAACTTGAAAATTTGTGAATTTGAGGGCATTCTGAGTGCCATCATCGGGTCTATTTTTCAAAAATTTTCTCCCTTCGGGGAGGGGGAGACCCCCTCCCCGAACCCCTCCCCCCGGCTGCTTCGCAGCCGAGCTGCGCCTGCGGCGCAGTTTTGTCAATCGGGGCGCAAATCAGTCCGTGCCTCAGGGCGCCAAACACCTTAATCCGCCACTGACACCTATTGGTTTTGAATCTGCCAGATGTACTTTCATTCTTTCTTTCTTCTTTCTTTCTTTCTTGCGCCCACGACTCCCGTGAGAAGGAAGCCATGATCCCCCAAGCCCCTCGTGAGGCTGCTAAGCTGTGCGGAGGATTGCGAGTTCATGCGTAGAAGTTCATGCAGAGCCAGAAAACCGTAGTAAAAGAGTATAGAGCACGGAGGTAATAGCACCACGAGCCTAAAACCACCATGCCGTGAAAATGAGATGAAGAGTTATTTAGAGAGTTGAACAGAGATAGAAGGATGAAGAAGGATGGGCGAGGGAGAAGAGGAAGATGGGATAGGCGGGGGAAAGAAGCAGAGATAAAGAAAGACAGTGATAGAGATCGATAGAAAGAGTGTAAAAGTGGGAAAAAGAGTATTAGAGTGTGACAGTCGGTCCCCGGGTGCTGGTCATGTGTGCCATAGAGGGTGATTACGGGGCCTTGCCTTGTCCCCAGGGCTGTTTGATATTCGATCTCCCCACCGCAGCAACAACCCATTCATTATTAAGGAATCAATATTGCCAGATGTACTTTCATTCTCTTCCAAAACAACTTCTTTTTGGCATTTTGGTAAATATCTGAGAATCAAAAAACATGTAAATCACCGCCAGCTGGGGGAAAATGCTAAAAAAAGACAAAAAAAACTTGAAAATATAGGACATATAGGACAGTTTTCCCAAAATATTGGACATTATAGGACAAGTCTAAAAATATAGGACATTATAGGACGGCTGGGATCCCTGCAATTAGCATAATTGCTCTTAGCAGTGTACAATGGCATCTTTCTATCAATGCTAATGGATAAAATAAAGAATTAATTGATGTAGATGATTGCTGGGTGTCAGCAGATGCTGACTTAACATTTCCCCCAAATCATCTCTCAGCACTTGACAAAGGAGGAGTGATTCCTCTGAAACATAGTGTGCAAGTTACTCACACATTGTCAGCATCTGCTGACACCCAACAATCATTGTTAAGACCCCTCAAAGCTTCAAACACGTTTTCTATGTTAATTGATGTAGTCAAAGTTGATGGTGAGAGGAAGTGGGTCAAATCAAGAGGAATGAAAATTCAATTCGATTCGCAGTATGAAAATGAATACCTGCTGTGAGACCTTATTCATCAAATCAGTGGTCAAGAAGAATCTGAATCAGAATTCTATATATGGACAGAGTACAACTGGTGAAAACTAGTCACAACCTCATCAAAAAATCACTGGTCAAAGCGGATTGAGGACCTATTCGATGTATTGACGTACGGCATTTCAAAATTTTCCACGGACTTTACGTAAAAATAGGAGGTTGCCAAAAAATAGGAAATATAGGAGAAAATAGGAGACATTCCAAATTAATGGGAAAAATAGGAGGATCGACAGCCTGTCTGTGGGAAGATCCTTAGAATGGGCCTTTCTAATCGTCATACGATGCTGACATTTTGCCAGAATATACACAATGGACCCATCTTCACATCACGATTATAAAATTTAGAAAGCACACTCCGCATTGGCGCTATAACGCTTTAAAAAAAATCCGCCTAGGCCCACTTAGTTTTCAATTATTCTGCATAATGGAAAATGTCACCTCCATGTCTGTATATGACACCTTTTTTTTCAGACTCCTGCACTCGATGGTCATTCATTTCTTCGGCAGATTTCATGTCGGCCCAGGTGATTCTATGCCTGTTTCGGAGCCTCTCAGCTTGATGGACTCTTTGTTACAGTGAAAATGGGGAGTGTGGAAAATTTAAAGGGTGAAAGTTCAAACCTGATAGCCAAGGTTGTTGGTGGGTATTTGTTGGGTTTACAGACCAGCCAGCATCAGGTAAGGGATTCTTTCTTCCTTAAGACTAGCAGCCGTATTCCCCATTGCAACTCACCCTCAGGATCAACCCAAAATTGCCAATTCAACAGGGGATGCATCTTTTGCAACAATGGAAAAGGAATAAGCATTTTGCTGCGTGGGATCTGCCGTGAAATATTTGCCTTTACCAAATACTTGAGCAAGCTGAAAGACATCGAGGACTGAAAACCAAAAACGTGACCCTGATGATAATGGTTCCATCAGGCTGGAAACCCCCATAAATAAGGGAGGGTAAAATCTGTGCTAAAAGTAAGATGAAAACATTCACCGAGCCTGAAAAAGAAGATCAACAGACAAAACAAACGAAGCGGCTTGTTTCTCTTTTGGACACCGCCGCAGATTAAAACATTTTCAAATAATCCAGAACACAAAAACCTACTTTTATCACCCGTAGAAGTCCGGCACTGTTTCCGCCTTGTCAGCAACAATATAGTCAAATGATGGTGGTTGTTCGTTTGAACCAGCACCTGCACTGCTGGAGCCATCCTCCTGCTCCTGGAGGACGGCGACTCTCCAATCATTTTATCGATTTTTAATCTCAATTTTTGCCTATGAATAGGGTTAAATAATTCGAGTTCATCGACCAGGTGATCCGCCCATGATTTCAATTCTGCGTGATCATCAACGTTCTCATTCTGAAATTGTAATAAAAATATTTTCTTAATGTTATTTTAATTAAAGTTCACTGTTCCTTTGAATCCATTTTTTTTTTAATTGCGGGAAAACCACTCGCAAGCAAAGGTCCACACAATGAAATTTCTGGCAAATGAGCAAAATTGACTAAAACCTTTGTCTTGAGGCTAGAGTTTTTACAGACCCTTATGTCGCTCACAGCTTCATCAACTCAATTAGCCAATAATTGGCAGTGGACAGATTAGCAATGGAAAAATTTAGTTTCCATGCCAAAAACGCTTGTCCTTTCCCATTGTTGCAATAGATGCATCCATCTGCTGCACTGGCCAAAGAGTTAATGCAAGTGGCAATGGGGAACACAACCGACACCTTGCACTCGTGGAAATTTTGACCCCATAATCCTCCAAACTCTTCTCATATATGTCTTGCTGATTGTGTGGTCCAGGTTAAAGTCCAATATTTGGCGATATGTCACTTGGGACAAATGGAAATTTGAAGACAAAGCTTTGAACATGACAGCGAATGCATTCCACAGGGTGTTTCAAAAGACGTTGACTGCACTCATGTCGTAGCTTCCTGATGGTCATATGAATCAAACTTATTCAGTGAAAGATATGCCCCAACCCCTCATTTCTGATATATGGGCCCCTAAAGTAGCCAAATTGCGCATTTTGAGGACCACTGGGGTTTGTTGTAGTACCCATATTGTTCCAATTTTTGGGAGTGAGTACTCCCCAACATCCTCTATCGAAAATATTCAGTGGTAAATGTGCTGCGATGCACCAATTTCCAGATACGGGTTCCCAAAAATCCCCAAGTGGAATGGATGGAAATTTCATTTGGGCTCATTTCAATATTTTGTTGCCAAGCAACAGAAATGTGGTTGCCTTGCATGACCATGGACTGCTCATTCCACTATTGCCGATTGATAGAAAAAGGGAAGAAAAGAAAGGTACATAGTATAGCAAAGATGGAATAACACCACCTGGAGGGGAACACCAAAATCATGGATTTTAACTGTTTTTCGTGGGGTGGCGCAATACGGTCTTTTCTCCACTTTTTAGTCAATCCGCAATGTAGCAGTCGATGATCACGCGAGGCAACCACAAAACCCATCATCCCTTCTTGAATGCTGAACATCCCTTAAAGCAAGGTTTTTCCATGGATTTTCCATGCTTGCCATTGAAAATGCATGGATTCACCAGACTGATTTGGTTCCATGGAATTGTCATGGCAAAATTATGGAAAGAGCAGGAGTTTCAAAATTCATATACCAATGGCCAAGCAAATTCTTTTAGCAGGCAAGATCCTGGATGAGTGGGGGTCTTTTGCTTTTAAAAGTAAATTTGAAAACGTGCATTGCCATCACATCCGCTGATTATTTTTTCCATCGGCCCTGTTTTCATTTACATCGGCCCTGTTTTCTTTTTTCTTGCATATCCACTTTAACACCGGAAAATTTCCACAATTAAAATTCTTCCCTTTTCTGGGTCATCAGAATCCATTCTCCTGTAGCGAATTGTCAACTCTATTACATATTATTGCATTTATTGTGATTTGATTGTTCGCTATTGTGCCTTATCTTCGAATATTGGTATCCGTGGTGTGTTGAAAGAACCTTTCAGCAGTGGTCAACAGCCCTGTTTCGCACTCCAGAAACATTTTTTAGGGATCCTGTTTCAGTACCTGGGTGGTCCAGCGCACTTTCCAAAATGCCCCCAAACATCATGCCATGAATTACCACTGGAGGATCTTGATTATAAAGGTGGATATAATGGTCAACTTTGGCATGCTTTTCCAAGCCACATACATTGATGGCTCTTCAAAATAATTTGAAGCCGGATTTCATAACAAAGGCTTGGAAAACGAATGGAGAAGCCATCATTTTCCATGACTTCCATGGCACCAAACCCTGCAAAAAATCCATGGATTTTCCTTGGATTTTTTGCCATGAAAAAACCTTGCTTTTTTCGCAATATTGCTTGTAATTTTTTTTTAATTTACCATCCCACATAAATAAATGAAGATTTCTGAAAACACATTTTTATTTGGACACAGTTTGACCATACGTGGAACAAGATTTTTAATGCAAAAACACATGTCAATTTATGCTCTCGTCCGCAAGTGTACAGAACATCGCAAAAATTTTGTTCGTGACACCAGTGACAAAAACTGGGAGGCCATTTTCATCAATTGGCCAGCAACGTCAGCCCGGATCATAATCACCTCCGCCTCCTCTGAAATTCAGATTCTGTACGAACCGAAGACAGAATCAAGTCCAAATAAAAAAGAAGCGAAACGAAACAGGTAAAATGTCACCAAATGCTGCTAAGCATTGTCACTTTTTTTGAAATCTACCCTCAGACTAGATCGTCTGTCCGATACAGATGATATGCAAAGCAGAGCTTTGGAGTGTTGACCATTGCCCATTGTTGCAAATGACAATCTGTTTTGGAGAAACGATCAATTGACCATTGCCCATTGTTGCAAATGACAAGACAATCTGTTTTGGACAAACGATCAATTGACCATTGCCCATTCACTGTTGCGAATGACAATCTGTTTTGGACAAACGATCAGCCTGTTGGTAAAAAAATCTGTCCATTCTGACGCGGCTTTACAGATGGAGGAAAGAGGATATTGATTAAATGAATGGCTCAACTCACAACATGGCTTTCATCCTCATCCGAAGCCAGGATCTTTTTAAAAAGGGAATCTTTGGCATAAAGTGCCAATTTCCAATGTTCCCCTGCCTTCTCTTTTTATTGATTATTGATTTCACATGAGTTAGACTGGCATTCGCTTCCGTTTCTGGAAAGAGAGCAAGAACAAACAACACCTTCTGTTGACCCCTTTCGGAAGAAGGTGGTTGGTGGAAGTGTCCCAGTGGGGTTCCAAAAGGAAAAGCCGGTTATTGCTAAAACATGAACACACCCGCGCACAGGCAAAATGGACCCGCACACAGCCAAAATGGATCCGCGCACAGCCAAAATGGACCCGCGCACAGCCAAAATGGATCCGCGCACAGCCAAAATGGACCCGCGCACACCCAAAATGGACCCGCGCACACCCAAAATGGACCCACGCACACCCAAAATGGACCAGCGCATAGCTAAAATGGACCCGCGTGCCGCGCACACCCAAAATGGACCCGCACACACCCAAAATGGAACCGCGCACAGCCGCGCACACCCAAAATGGACCCGCGCACAGCCATGCATACCCAAAATTGACCCGTGCACACCCAAAATGGACCCGCGCATAGCTAAAATGGACCCGCGCGCCGCGCACACCCAAAATGGACCCACGCACACCCAAAATGGACCCACGCACACCCAAAATGGACTCGCGCACAGCCAAAATGGAACTGCGCACACCCAAAATGGACCCACGCACATGAAGCGATATGCTCTCATTTGCAGTTCACTTTTCATGATTGCATCACTATGGCGAACAATAGGAAAGCACCTTTTCAATTGGTAATCGTAGGTTTGGAAATTCCAATTCGAAAGGAAATATTTATCTCTGAATTCTATTTACCTATTTTAGGTGGGAGAAATTTGAGGTGGGCTTTACAGAAACAATGTTTCCTTGAGACCAGTCTAGATCAGATTATCATGCCTTTGCAAATTGGTTTGAGCAAAGGGTCACATCTCATTGAGCAGATGTGACGGGAAGTCAACTTACTGGCCAAAGATTCTGATATTTCAAATTGATGAGACATCATGTCTTTAAGACTGTCTGCTTCACAACAATATTGGTGAGACACTGTTTCCTTGAATAAACTCATGTTGATATCGCCGATTACCCATCAAGTCTGTCAGATGACGAACTTTACCTTGAATGGTGGATCCCAAACTAGTGATCTGGTACGAGCAGTTGCGGAATGATGATAAGACTATTGCCGTGGTGCTTCGAAGCCAATAATTGCATGTTGATGCGTCTCGTGATGAACAGTTGAGCATTCAACAATAACCGTCCAGTCAAAAGACAGTCTGATCTCCGGTGCCATCCTTCTCCAGTGCCATATCTCTCCGGTTTGTTACCTTTTCTCTTAAATCTGGCCAGTAGGCAGGTAAACAGTCTGTGAGCCCTCATGGCAGGTCAATGACTAGTGGTGCACCAGTTTAGGTAGGAGGGATGGGGGATGCAATGCCGGCCGATTGTTCATTGTTTTTTTAAATCTGTTTCCATTTGTTATGTTTTGAGTGAATGATTTATATGATTGTCATCTTTTCATCATGAGTTTTTAATCTTTGGGTCTCGAGAGTTTATATCAGTTGGTCTTACAGAGTTTATCATGTGTTTGAAATCTGTTATTCAGTTGTAAAAGCTTGTTATTAAATTTGGGCCACTGGCAATGAACTTTTAGATTCAGGTTTGGTCATTTTGGTCGCGTTCTTGCTACACAATCACTGGTACGCCCTGGTTTAGTTGAGTGAGACAGTGAGAGAATGGACCCTTGGGAGAAAGCCTGACAGCACCCGAATTTTGACCTGAATAATTGGTTGCATGGTATTCATAAGGTGAATCTGGTCCGGATATCCAAGTCAGGAGATGTCATTTAATATTCGTTGTTAATTTGGTATTTCTTGTCGTTTTCATGTAACATTTCCCCATGAAGCTTTGACTGAGGGAAATCTTATAGAAAAAACGCTCACCACTGAAAGAGCGAAGCCACAGCCTGGGAGTTTGAGCTTTTCCTGGGGATTTTCTTGAGCTTGTGGGGAGAGGATCCTTACACACACCAAAAATTGACTCGGGCACAGCCAAAATGGAACTGCGCACACCCAAAATGGAACCATTCGCGAACAAGCCAGGAACACCCAGGTTGGCCAGGTTTAAAAATTGCCCCAAATTTTAATTAAATTAATTAATTTAATTTAATTTAAGGTTAATTTGCATGGGCAAGGCCCTGGCGCAAATCAGCAATGAGGGATAGCATGAATAAACGAAGATTGAAAGCACTCGGATGACATCAACTAGTTGTATAACTTAAAACTTGTAACATCGAAATAGTAAAGTAGGTCATAATATTCCATGTTGTTCGGCCGACCATGACCCTACATTGCTTTTAAAGGTAGCCAGACTAATATCATCACCATTTCCAAAGACACTAGGATGTAGCAGAAATTTTCTCTGAAAACACGCCGCCCTTTCACATCGGAATTACCCTAGAAAATGATATACCTACCACAGAATTCACAGCCCCGCTGAAGTTAACCACATTAATTATCAACATTTTGCAGCTTTCGTGCATTTTGCATTTTCCTGCCAGCCTGTATCTGGTCTGCAGATGGTGGCGAAGTGACTCGTATTTTCATGGAAACTGGCAAAATGTGATGATCTTCCAACAGCCACGAACTACTTGAGTTTGATAAAAATTGAAGTTCCCACAGGAAAATCATCAAATAGGAATATTCCCAAAATTTCCGGTAATGTTCCCAAAATTTCCGGGAATGTTCCCGAAATTCTCGGGAATATTCCCGAAATTCCTGTGAATATTCCCAAAATTCCCAAGGAGGGAATATTCCCAAAATTCCCGGGAATTTTCGTTTGTTCCCAAAATTCCCGAAAATGGAATATTCCCGGGAATTTATATTTACGAACACTACTTGGACTAGACACTGTCCGCCCACTGGGTGCTTCACGATAGTTGTCGCCAATCCCATAACACGCCTCTCAATCCCAAACGTCCATCCGATGAGGACACAAAGGATGGAAAATTGGAAAAGCCCTGTTTGCCAAAAAGTGCACTTTTCTGAACTCACGTGTGAAAAAAATAAGAAAAGTGAAAGACACGAACTTGTTACCAGAAATATGGCGCAGACAATATGAAGGACAAAATGAATAATGATGGGTGGAGGGAGAACCTATCTTTGGAGAAAAATTTTCTTCTAGTCTTGAATAATTCAAAATCAGCATCCATGTGACAAATCAGAAATGCTATGACATTGTCAGGTGAGCTAATCATGCCTCATCCAATGCTTCTTTCTCACATCATCATTGCACAACAAAAAGTAAGCCACCTCTCCACAAAAAAGTCAAGGAAAAACCACGACACCACTAGGTGTGAATCCCTCAGAGGGGGAGATGAGGATTTGAGGGTGTGTCTGGGACTTGGGGGCAAAATGTTCTCGGGGGGGGGGGGGGGGGGGGTGGGAATGAGCCTTTTTTTGAAAATGCTCCCAGAGAGAAACGGTGCAGTTTTTAAAGAGAAAAGAGCAGGTTAAGAACTGCTATGAATATGAACACAAACAGGCAAAGGCAGCCAAAAGGTAAATGGAAGGAGAGGAGTCTAGGCCCTGTAGGTACTCAAATAAATGTTGAACAGAGTGGCTATACCTGACCGTGATATGGCTCAAGATGCATCGAATGGGGGGAAGTACTAGTCAAAGAGCAGGGGGTGGCTGGCCATGGCGTTGGGGTGGGGGTTACCCCCACAAATGCCCAACTCTGAGCACATAAGCATATTGCAAATTGGATCTGGAGAAATCCATTCTCAAATTTTCAACCTAGACTGGCCAAAAGACAACATTTGATATTTGAAACACTTCCCTTGGAAAATATTTTTTACCTGCTGGGCCAACAAAATTCTTCAAAGCAGATCCAACTTCAATTGCACTGTTGTGACCTGAAGGTTCAGTAGAAGAAAATAGATCACTTGGTAGTTTTGGTGATCCGCAGTTGAGCTCATCCGTAAACAACGCAACAAGCCCGCATAGATCGCTTGATGATAATTACCGGTTTGGAAGATGAGGCTGCCAGACTGATGATCGCTTCGACAGTCAGGCGATATTGAATCAGGTGCTATAAGAAAGTTACAGAAATGAAAAATAAGAAAATCGGTTAAACTTCTTTAGGCCTATTTCAAGGGAACAACAAAATAACATTGTTCCCGAAATTTAAGGAACACTTCCTAGGAACTCTTGCTTCACCCAAATGAATTTGGCTAACTGTATTACTGGGTGTAAATAACGGAGAAAGGACATCTGCACAACAGAAAAGAAAAGCAAGAAGTTTGCATTCAAATAGGCCAACGCAATAAGCCCACATAGATCGCCTGATGATAATCACCAGTTTGGTAGATTATGTATCTTAGGAAGTGCGTTCACATATTATTTTTGAAATAAAGGTTCACATACCAACACAAGAGATGTGCAAAGATCGCTCGGAAAGTTTTTGACATCAGGTGAAGGCTTTATTCCTTTGGGCTACGCCCAGATCAATTTCTGCATCAAGGCACCTGTTCTCTGCAAGGCTCTGCACGCCACCACTACTAATGGCCATTGTCTGCAATTTTAGGCTATTTTGTAACATAACGGCATCATCTTAACGTTATCTCACCTGGAAAGCCTCAATGAGGACTGCCAGGTACCTAACCATCGGGATCCTATAGGTACGAATGGGGGCACCTGAGTGTGCACCCACAAAATAAGACCTGAGGATCACACAAATTAACTGAAGAGAAACTCCTCCATTATGCCGATTTTTAATTCTTTTTAAGTGGATCTTTCATCTCTAGATTTTCATCATGTGCACACATGTTTTTTATGTACAGTGCAGGTAGTGTTACATCCAACTTTTAGTTAATTTTGCCAGAAATAATACAGTCAAAAGCAACACCGGAGAAGTGTAGACACCTGGCCCTGGGTCTGAAAAATGCAGGCTGTTCAGTTGTTGAAGTGCTAAGCACTAAGTCTGGTCGATCTTCCTCAAGTGAGTCGTTGCTGAACCAATGATGTTCTGGGAATTGTCGTGTTCCATAACCTCACTGAAGAAAATAAATCCAGATATTGGCAAAGATTGGATTTTAAGCATACAAAAAAAAAAAAAATACTGTGGCAGTTCGGATCACCTGCCGACCGCTGCTTTGAACAAAATTACAGCAGCTTCTAAAACAATATTTTTATTATTTATCTTTCTGTTGCTTGGCATCCTGCATTTCCTTCATTTACGAGAATTCGTAGAATATGCAAAATGGCATTAATGGAAGAGCTGAAGCTTTTCAATTTCATGGATGTGCCTCGGATGCATGTCTTCACAAATTGGACCTGGTACCTACTGCAAACATTTCCGCTATCTTATAGTGCAGAAATCTGAGCATTTTTTTATGAGTGCATTCATGACAGCACAAATCACCAGAAAATGAAAATTCCTTTTGCAGACTTTGCAGCGATGACTATGGTCATCTTCATACACATAGCTCTGCTTTAATGGTGAAGCA
>JASGXE010014480.1:0-11727 GCA_030068105.1 Sinentomon sp. SZTP_YWyxl | reverse complement strand
TAATCCGCTTACCTTCACCGCCTCTTGCTTCTTCTTAACCCAAGCAAAGTTCCGCTTGTCCAAAGTCAGCCCATTATAATTTTGCCAATTGCTGCTTGCTATTCGGCATTTGACCTCTATTCACGTCCGCGAACTCGTCTCCGGGACATGAAGACTGGCCTTTGGAACTGCAACGCTGGATTCTTCACGGAGACCAAAGCAAAATTCCACTTGTCCACCAATCTGGGGAGAGACAGATGAAGCGGAACACGGCATCCAAAACGATGACTCTATCTTGGGTACACCCTGTATTTTCGGTGCCAAAATTTGTTTTCTTTTGCGAGCGTTATCCTGTTTCAGTTCAAAAGGGGAGATGACAAGGCCGAAGCCCTCGCAAGTGCGTATGGGGTTATCTAAAATCCCCGACTGAAATTAGCGACTGAAATTTGAGTTTGAGCCGAAAAACGCAATTTCGAAAAAACCGGGGATGGTGCTGGAAATCTGAAGCCATGGAAAGGCGGCGATTGGGCGGGTTCGGGGCGCCAGTTTACAAACCCTGCCGCGACTTAAGATGGCAGGCCAGCCGCCAGGGCCCCCACCGAGTATTTTTTTTCAACGAGGGGACAGGGTTAGGTAGGTCAGGTTCAGATTGCTTTTGGTAAGAAAAAAATTATTTTTCTTTCTTGCGAAAACAGGGCCCCTAACGAGCATTCTTGCACCAAACGCTCTCTGGCATCTGAAGTCGCGGCAGGGTTTGTAAAACCGTGTTCGGGGCGGGGGGGCGAGAAAAGAATCAATTCATCATGCAACGCGCACACAAAGGAGCAAAAAAGTCTCCGGGGGTGAAGATGGGGGTGAAAGGCGGGCGGTGCAAGGGGTGCCAGCTTCAGCCTCAGGCGAAGAAGATAAATGAAACAGCGAAATCCGATAGTCTGCGTGACGGGCTGGAAAATGGCTTTTCTGGAATATGTCGTCTGCAGTAGACGATTTTGAGTTGACAATAGGCGTTTGACACCCCGAAACAAAACTGCGCTTTTGTGATTCTCAGAAAAAGAAACCCTATAGGTTCCTACTAGGTACGTATTTAGCGGGGAACCGCGTCAAAAGGAGCGGAGATTGGGTTATTCGTAGAATGTGGGTTCATTGCCTTGCTGTCAGTGTCACTCCAGACAGCCGTGGCACACGCACACGACAGAGGCAACCTACCTTCAGGGGGAAAAATAAAGCCCGAATTTTTGGAATGGGTAAATCGAAAATTTGCGAGATCAGCGGTTTCGCATCTGTCTCATGCCAAGCATATTTCCTCGAAAATCACGAAACGAAAGTAGGGCATCTGCTACACTCCAAATTAGCGGTTACCGTTTTGAACACCTTTTTAACACATACTTGGATGGAAATGTTCTCTTCGGAACACGTACTAATGTGTGCTTGGAACAAAATTTTTCTCGTGACAAATTTGCAATCATATGCAATTTGGAGCACATGAAGTGTTCCAAAAATTTGAGACAGGAAAATAGCGTTCCAAGAACACATTACGTGTTCCAAAAGGCACACTTGATCTTTCCAAGGTGATCCTCTCGGAAACTTCTGGTTTCGGCAGTAACTTGTGTGATCGCTGCTGTTGACAACGTGTAGAAAATTGGCGAACTGGTGATCAGTCAGTGAGAGGCAATGTGAAACAAGCCTGGATATTTGACGGAAGCACCGATGCTTTAAAGGCATCATCCGTTCACAGCACGGTAGGTCACCGAAATGACCTGCAATGAGAGATGGGTCTGCCACTCACTCAATGGACGACATGATGTCTCCGTGTGAAGTGGAGTAGTCAAGTTGGTAAGTCAAAAGTTGCTGGTTTTTGGTCTGGTTGACAAAACATCATATGGTGACGAAGTATTTGTTCTGCCCGTAACAATGGTTTCACCGAGGCATCCAGTCATGTACCTATACATCCAGGGATTTTGACTATTCTTTACGCTCGTAGACATTTTTCGAATAACATGGTTGGATTTCCGTGGTGTATACGGCGCTTTCCTGGGATTTCACTTGCATCGCGGACAGAATGTGCAAAGAAAATGCCAATTCCCAGAATTTCCCAGTCTGAAGTTTGGAAAAATTTTGTTGGGAGTTCTGGAACGATGGAGTGAGTGAGGCAAAAGGGTTTGCATCATGTACATTGCTGGCCAGTTGCTAGGCACCTGGAGGTGAAATCAAAGAAGACAAAAATCTGAAGGACGTGACTTCCCATCGCTACTTGAACCGTTTTGTGTGTGACAAACTGGAGACAGGTCCACTCTCAGGCCCATTTAACGAACTATAGTTGGGGGCCACAGGCATTAAAGCCATTTGACAGTGGACTGAGGCAGAAGTGGACTGAGGTATAGAATTGGACAAAGGAGGGAGTTTTTGCATGGAGGTGGTAGCTTACACCTGTCCAAACTCAACTTTCCCCAACCTGACCTAACCTAACCCGGAGAAATTAAAAAAACCAGTCTACAAAAATGCAAAAATTCTGCCTCAGTCCACTTCTGCCTCAGTTCGTTCTGCCCCAGTCACCGGTCCCAACCCCGGTTCATGCATTTTTTTGCCAATGGACACACAAACCGCGAAGCAAACCATGTCACCGAGCCAGACTTTCGCCTAGTCATACACAGACTTTGCAGAAGGATTGGAATCCACTGGTCCACTGGCCCGAAACATCCATCATCTGCATGATGAACGAAATCTCGATTAAAGTTCGCCTGTTTTAGGACAGAACAACCCTCTTTTTTATCGCTCATAAAAATTGATGCCATTGATGCTGGGTGCCCAGAGTTGTTCCTGTTGAGGTGGAGTGCCTTTTTTTGCCTGTGCAATGATATTGAGCAATTGGCTTTCTTCGAAGTTCAGGAGAGAAAATTGTTTCATGGACACCTGACGGTTGCAGTTCGGAATACCTGCCGACATCAGCCAAAAGCTGAACTGGACGAGTTTTCACACACGCTCAAACAGCGAAAATGGGATAGGAAGATGAGGACGAGGTAGGTAGGATATGTTAGGTTGGGTTCGGTCAGGTTAGGTTAGGTTTAGTTAGCTTTAAGTATATCACAGAGCAATGGAGATAACTCGTTCAGTTCAATGTCGGCAGGTATTCCGAACTGTTAGCCACGCGACTTCTTGGACTGTAAAGGTATTCGCTCTTATTGTATCAAATTGCTCATCTTCCAAAAAACGTATTCTACTGCAGACACTTCTTCGTCGTTGGACAAGCAGTCACATTCAGCAGCACAGCAGTTGAAAGTGATAAAAAAAGGACACATGGTCGAAGGTGGGGCATAGAACAAAGAAAAGGAATCAAGCAAGTCGATAAGGACGAAGATGCTGGGGAATGAAGCTCCAAAGACAAGTTGATTTGTATCAGATCAAGAGTTAACTTTAAGGTAGATAAAGCCATGCAAGCAAGTAAAGTCCAAGTGCTTGAGTTTTTCTGTAGCACGAGTAGCAGTACAAAAAGTGATTTTTGTGTGAACTGTGTGAACAAAAAGTGACTATTTTTTCAGGAGAGCAAAAACAAAGTTTGTCATGTTGTGGTAAATGAAGTTCTGAGGCTTGCAAAGCGAGTGCAGGGGTCAGGTGTTCCGCCTTCACCGCTTTCGTGCCAAGAGGGCAAATTCTTGGGGTAAGTCGTTTTTTTAAAAATTCCGCCAAATGGCCAAGAGGGCAAATTCTTGGGGTTAGTCGTTTTTTTAAAAATTCCGCCAAATGGCCAAGAGGGCAAATTCTTGGGGTAAGTCGTTTTTTTAAAAATTCCGCCAAATGGCCAAGAGGGCAAATTCTTGGGGTTAGTCGTTTTTTTAAAAATTCCGCCAAATGGCCAAGAGGGCAAATTCTTGGGGTAAGTCGTTTTTTTAAAAATTCCGCCAAATGGCCAAGAGGGCAAATTCTTGGGGTTAGTCGTTTTTTTAAAAATTCCGCCAAATGGCCAAGAGGGCAAATTCTTGGGGTAAGTCGTTTTTTTAAAAATTCCGCCAAATGGCCAAGAGGGCAAATTCTTGGGGTAAGTCGTTTTTTTTTAAATTCCGCCAAATGGCCAAGAGGGCAAATTCTTGGGGTTAGTCGTTTTTTTAAAAATTCCGCCAAATGGACATATCACCTTTTGTGATGATTTTGTTACAAGCATGCAACGGCCAGGATATGGACTTATCTCTTTTTGGGCATCTGGATAGACAGTATATTAACATTCTTTCAAAGCAGATTTAAAAATGAAAGAGACAGCAAAGAACTTAAGAAACATAAGTGTCTTCAATTAAATCGTCGTGTCCACTCGTATCAGTTATTCACTTTGGCTTTTTTCGCAGTTTTTTGAAATTGTGAATCGGTTTAAATACATTTTACTGCATTTTCGCCCAAACAGAGACAAACGACCTTGGGACGAGAAGGAATTGCTTGGAAGCTAGTCTTGATCAGTGCCAAGGTCCGTCTCATCCTCTCCGCAACATGTCGCTTTGCACCTTGGACTGGTAATTCAAGTAGAAACAGTGATATCGTGGATCGATGAGTCCCACTCCAACTAAATCCATAAGGTCCTTCTTTTTCAATGAATTTATTTGAACAGGCCCAGAGTGTGCAAGAGCCAAACCATGTGAACTGACAGGTTGCTTCCCCTTTTTGGAACGGCAGAGATCCAAAATTTGAAATGGAATATCTTCTCTCAGGTTTTCCTTGAAATTTAAGACTCCCCACCGATGCCGATAACGTAGCCAGCTTGCGTGACATTCCGCTGCACTAGGCCATCAGAGAGAATTTGGAGAAGCTAGGAAATCTTTCTGGAACACCAATGTTACTGTGATCGCCAGCCATCCTTACCAACTGGTACCATTCCTGTGGAATGTGTATTTCAATTTCCGTTTTTTTTCTCACTTACGCTCGATCAGTGCGTGAACTGAATCGCATTCCATGCGGCTGTGGCCCGGAAGCATGAAATTGTGGTCGATGCATTACAGGTTTTTGTTGAGAGGTGGTGAACAGAACAGCTACATTGATGTTGAATTTTTGCCCATCGCAGGTTTCTGAATAACAAATGAGATGATCAATCCCATCAGACAAAGTGGAGATGTATTCGTATTTGTATAAACCGGAACCAATTTCATTCGAACCATGGCCTGCCACAGCTTCATGCCACACGATAATTTATCGAGTTGAAAATTTTGTTGCCACGGAGGTTCTTGGAACACTGGTTTTTATTGAATTCATGTAAAACTTTCCACTTTTTGCAATGAGCAGTTATTCAAGTCAGTTACTGAACTCAAAAGAGGTTCAGTGGCAAGAAGGAAAATGGAAGCACACCACATGAAAAATGCATGAGACAGCAAAGAATGAGCCGTACAAAACGTTGGAATTGATGGAACATGAGTTCAGTCTATTTTTTTACTTCTAATAGTTGTGCCAAGTCCATAGCAAAATATCCATCTGGTGAAACATCCAAATCTTCAGGACGTTCCTTGTAGCATTGACCGAGCATCAAGCACTTTTTCACCCTTTTCAAAGTTACTCATGACTTGACAGTTGAATCTCAAACTGTGTCAAATGTGTTTTATAAAGGTTCTCCTTAATATAGCACAGAATTCCAGTGTTTCCAAGGTTCAACAAGAAATTAATTCTATGCCATCATAATGGGGTTTCGAAACACCCAAACTTGCAGAATTCCCAGGTTGTTTTCTTGGACTTTGATTTAGACTGTTTCCACAGCACAAACCTCCAGCCCCCTGTAATCTGTCTCCACCTTGCCACCTCCCAGACGTTGGGAACACCCTGCTTGGAGGATTCCAGTCCAAGGATCATTTTACCAGCACGGCTGTAGGCTTCCAGGGTATCATGGTGCATCGTAGGTGTTTTCATTCCAACAGGCATCGCATCGGGTTTGAAACGGGTTCATCAATTTTTTTTGGGGTTTCCAGGGATTTTGGCAGCAGATCTGGGCACCTCCGGTTATGGGGTCTGGTGCATAGCCCCAGCAAAGTTCCGACTGGAGCAGAGTAGAGCCCCTTGACAAGGGATCTGGGGGACAGAGTCCAGCAATTCACTGACAACTCTTGGGTGCAGAATTGTGGTTTTCCCCATAAATTTGGCGGACAACATTTTTGAAGAGGGAGGCGGTCGCCTCACGCCGCAGGCTGGATCCGTCACTGTCATGCATCATGAGGTTTGACAAGGTTTCAATCTTTTGCAATTCAAGAAGAAAATACTGGAAGAGACACTGCTGTAAAATGGTTTTTGAATTTTTTTTTGCTTTTGCTGGTTGAGTGTAAGATAACACAGCAGTGGTGTTATCTCTGCCAGGTTTATGTCTGTGATAAAGAAAGACAAAACAAATAAACACATTCAAGTTCAAGGGTTACGAAATGTTATCGATTTTCATACTTGCAAAGTGCGGCATGTCCTTACTGGTTGGTGCAACTTTCATTATCCAAATATAGGTTGAGCAATTTGAGACCATAGACTCAATTGGGCAGTAGGATCTCAGCTCAATTCAAATGTCGCAATTTTAAACCAAGTAAATCCAGGTTTCCTACAACTTCTTGGAATTTCGTTTCCCTAACTGTTGCCAATCTACTTTCCTGACCTTTGCTGAGCCATTTTTCTGCCTGTCGCTGCCAAATGTCCAAAGCCGCCATTGTCCTTATGGGGTCTGGGTCAGAGCCCCAGTTGAGATTCCGATGGGCGGGTCGTCTAGCAGGGGCTCTTGGGGATGGAGTCCCCCAGAAAGCTGAAGAAATCTTGAAGTTTGGGTGTTTATTTTGCCCTCAGAAATTCGTTTCTCGATGATTTTAACTAGGCACCCAGAGACCCTTTATGATCCCTGATTTTTCCCGACTTTTAGGATATTTTTGAGCAGTACCCTGACTTTTCCTGACTGTGGGAACCCTGTAAATCAGATCTAAAAAAAAAAAAAAAATAATAATAAAAAAACGGATTTTAACAAATAACATTTTATTAAAGGACATCTTCTCACATTGCACAATCAACATTAAAACTACCAAAGGGATGTGGACAAATGAGGGAGGCAAAATATTGTGTGAAGAAAATATTGTGTGAAGAACAACAATTCACAGATGGCCAAACATTGACATGGAGAGATCCTATGGTACATTCAGAACAAAAATATGGCAAAAACAATTTTACACGATTTGCATTGTTTAGACAGACGACATCAAAAAGGCAGAAACTGAGGAAAAAAAACATGCCATCTCCAATGTCACGAGTTTCACTGAAATGACAACAGTGTTGTAATGGTAAAATTTGCCCAGACCATACTTTACCCATGCGCCCAGTGGGTATAAAATTGGCCAGCCCATACGCCCACTGTAAAAGCATTGGGCAATTTTCTTTTCAGGCCATACTGTGACTGCCGATTTTTTTTGCAGACCATACTCCGTTGGGCAGTATGGTCCCCATTACACCACTGAATGAGAGGGAATAGTTGATGACGCTCGGTTGGGAGGAATATTTTCCCGTATTTCTTTCAAAATAATCGCTGCCTGCAATCTAATTTTATTGGAAAAAATTGCGACAAAGATGAACACTTCAAATAACGCACATGACAAAAGATGCGTTCTGCATCGAATCTCATGAAATTTTGTTAACACGACCTCGCTTCTTCTGCCGGCATCGTAAGAAAATCTACACCTTGCAGGAAAGATCACGTTCTGGCATCCAAAATCTACTTCCGACAGCAGCTCATTTCATTCGGTGCACCCATCACAGGATGCGAAGAAAGATACCAGGCTTGTGGCTACCTAAAAAACCACCAGACGAACTCCCAGGTGAAATTTTGACATTCGAATGACAGAAGCAGGCATTGTTCGTATCTGGGTGAGTTCATTATGGGGATGTCAAAATATCACTCCAGAAACCAGTTCTGACAAAATGAGACGTCAGGGTTTCAGTAAACGCTATGTATCTTTTCAGAGATTGGGATGGCGTGTCCTCAAAATGCTAACTTCGGAGCCCATGGACTTCGGAGCCCACATGATGATTTTTTTTTCTTTTTTATCTTTTTGAGACTAAAAACATGGTGCAAACTAGAATTCTCTATCTCCAACTGTTGTGGTTATAATTTCGGAAAACCTCATTGATACTTCTCCTAAGCATTTTGACCCATCTGTCTGAAATTTTTTGTGGACCACTACCACCATCCTGGTGGCATTATGTAGCACCACAGCAACAGAAAAGGCCTTACGCTGGAATATTTTTGGTAGCGGTATGCGAAAAGGGCATCATAATTCAACTATAAGTGGTCAGATTCAACTGAGGTCCACTTTTGCACATATTGGACACAAAAAATTTCGGCAATTTCAGCCAAATTGGACAATCCGTTTATGAAGAGGTACAATTTAAAGGTGGAAAAAACTGAAAAAAGTGATTCGCGGTGAATGCAAAAAAGAAAATGGATGGCAAATTTTCTTTGATGGAACCTCCGCAACTTTGAAAACGTCCTGTAGGGTAATTTATCATCTGATTTTGATGAAATAAATACCATTTTATTTAGAAACCATTTTGTTGAAACATTTTCCAAAATTACAAACCGATGTGGAGAGAGGACGTGTGGGGCGGACATTAGTGGAAGGGCTGGATCTAGATTTGTCGACAGCAACATGAATAAATGGGTCGCAAAACTCCCCGGAAACAGGTGTCATTCCAAATTCCATTCGATCCTGTCAATGGCTCATAGATAAGTTAACAGTGTTACTTTGATGTAATTACCTCTCAAGGTGTGTGAAATGACGCAACGTTTCGGAGGAATCACTCCTCCTTCCCCTGGTGCTTGAGGGAAACTTCCTTCAAGCTTCCCAGCGTTTCTTCCTTCAAACTTCCCAGCGTTTCTTCCTTCAAACTTCCCAGCGTTTCTTCCTTCAAACTTCCCAGCGTTTCTTACTTCAAACTTCCAGCGTTTCTTCCTTCAAACTTCCAGCGTTTCTTCCTTCAAACTTCCCAGCGTTTCTTCCTTCAAACTTCCCAGCGTTTCTTCCTTCAAACTTCCCAGCATTTCTTCCTTCAAACTTCCCAGCGTTTCTTCCTTCAAACTTCCCAGCGTTTCTTCCTTCAAACTTCCCAGCGTTTCTTCCTTCAAACTTCCCAGCGTTTCTTCCTTCAAACTTCCCAGCGTTTCTTCCTTCAAACTTCCCAGCGTTTCTTCCTTCAAACTTCCCAGCGTTTCTTCCTTCAAACTTCCCAGCGTTTCTTCCTTCAAACTTCCAGCGTTTCTTCCTTCAAACTTCCCAGCGTTTCTTCCTTCAAACTTCCCAGCGTTTCTTCCTTCAAACTTCCCAGCGTTTTTTCCTTCAAACTTCCCAGCGTTTCTTACTTCAAACTTCCCAGCGTTTCTTCCTTCAAACTTCCCAGCGTTTCTTCTTTCAAACTTCCCAGCGTTTCTTCCTTCAAACTTCCCAGCGTTTCTTCCTTCAAACTTCCCAGAGTTTCCTTCAAGCACCAGAGGAAGGAGTGATACCTTCGAAATGTAGTGTCCTTTGAAAGGTAATTACATCAGGTAACACTGTGCTACCTTACCTGGGAGCCTAGTTCACTTGACTCTAGACATCATGGTACCCTCTCAAAGCTTCCAATAGAACATTTTCTCAATTCTGATCCATTTCATCCTCTGTGTCAAGCCTACAATGACGGCTCACTAATCCCCCAAGCATTAAACAAACAAATATTCCGTGTGTTGCCAAATGACACAACAGTCAAGAATGAGCTCAGAATCGATCAAAACAATAAAAAGAAATGCAACGAAGATCAGATTGATGAAGTGGCTGACGGATTGTGTCAAATGATTACTAAAACAGAAGCCTGCTGTGGTGAATTGGACCAATCCATGGATTGTGTAATGCGCCAAGCCAATTCCCATCCTGTTCTGTTACTGTTGCCGGAATTGCTTGTCTAACAGAAGGGCAATGGTGGATGTTACATGTAGGACGGTGCTTATTCTGCCTTGCAGACGGTAGCTACGATGGAACGATTCATTCAGCGAACTGACAAGCTTAGACGAGCCATCGGAAATGCTGTGCTCTCAGCTTCCAGCGCATTCCGTTTTGGAACTTACAGCACCTGCAGAATGTTGTCTTATTAAAAATTTTCTCATATTTACAATGATGTTTCACAAGCTGCTGCACTGGATAAAGAAGAAGGTAGAGTCTTCTGGTTTGTGAGAGCTTCGTGATGTGGCTCGGCTTGCTTCTCCTCCAGATGTTTAATCTTCTGTTTCAGTATGTGCACCTGGAAAATGGAAAGGGAGTTAACAAAAATTAAAAGCTAATCATAATACCTTGAGCTAAATAAATTTATTTGTACTTCCATTCAAAGATTCGGCTTGCTGCAGAATAGTCCTCAATTTCAATAGACTTCCAAAGCATAGTATTTTATACCCAAAAGCATAGAATCACACCACAAACAATTAGCTGGTTTGATTGAGGCCATTTTCAGGTCGGATGTCAAGTTTTTCTGGCGGCGTTTCGACCTCTGGACTGGAGTTTTTCTCAAGTCTGATGATGAGATATGTTCTCTGCAGCTGATGATGTGCGACTGGTGCAATCTAAGAACCAGTCGGTCACGAGTTGAAGTCATGCTTGGACTGTACCAGTCGCACATCATCAGCTGCAGAGAACATTTATCTCATCATCAGACTTGAGAAAAACTCCAGTCCAGAGGTCGAAACGCCGCCAGAAAAACTTGACATCCGACCTGAAAATTGCCTCAATCAAACCAGCTAATTGTTTGTGGTTTGGCCCTAGAATGAATAAATTGTATTCCCCCATGCTTCATGAATCTGTTTAATAGTGCCACCATCAACGTGGTAAAGAGAAACATCTGAATTTCCAGCCAAAAACTTGCAGCAGCCCCACTGGAATTTTCAATTCAACCAGTGATGTATCGGCAATGTTGCAAAGGGTACTCCCAAAACACCATTTTTGGAACACTTGCTGATATTCATCCGACGTTTGTGATGCAATTCCACACCCAACGTTTGTGATGCAATTCCAGTCACCAACCCTTCCGTCTATCTCACCTGTGCTGCATGTCGTTCCATAATGCTCCACATCTGTTGTTCCAACTTCAGAAGCCGCGCCTGGTACTTCTTTTTTGACTTCTCAAGTGACTGGACGAGACAACTGAAAAAAAATGGGAGACATGTGGGTGTTAATCTGTAGGTACTTTTACAGGGGAGATTTTAACTGCATATTATGCCACAAGCAACATGTAGCACTTCAATCAAATGCACACAAGAATGATAAGATGACGACCGGGGCATCAACAATTGTCACTCTGCTTGTGTAATATTTTTTCCCAAATAGATTCACCAACAAGGACTGACTTTTATGAAAATGCCACCTGGAATTGGAGATATACTCTGGAAGAATTGGTCATACCACCTTTTATTTATTCTACGGAAATATTTTGGCTCCAAGAATCCCAGGAACCAAAGATAATTTTGTTGGAAGGTGCAAGTATGCAGACAATTCGAACGTTTGGTGGAAAAGTTGGAAACATTTGCGAAGGTTCCGAAAAGATGAGAGGTTTTTCATTTCATTTGTCACACTCGTATCCCACACTCACTGTGGACTGCAAGAAAATCAACGATTCAAAACGTTCAAAAGATGACAGTCTGAAAAACTAGAGAAAAAATATTTTTTTTGCCAAATCGGGACGACACCGTTTCCAAAAATGTGTTATTTACCCACTTGCCAAGACAATTATCGGTCTATGGCCTGCACA
>JASGXE010014479.1:0-11790 GCA_030068105.1 Sinentomon sp. SZTP_YWyxl | reverse complement strand
GGGACCAAAAGTCCTCCGGGACCATACGGGCACGGGACGATATGGGCTCGGGACCAAACGGGCGGGACCAAACGGGCGGGGACGATACGGCCCGGGACCAAACGGGCGTGACCCGAGAGGACGGAGGTGTGTGGAGTTGCACCTTTTTATTATCAGTGAATGAAATCACTTTGTAAATGGATGCTTAAAAGAATATGTTGGTGGTCGTTCAACCCCGTTTGTTTGCCTCGCGGAGCTAGTTTAATGTTTGACTCCTCATTTTTTTTTGTTGTAAAAAATTGACGAATGCCTTGTGCACGATATCTTGTAATACGCAATTATTGCTTGTTGCTGCCACTTTGCAGTAGAATGTGCTAAATAAAAAACAAAGATCAGCCTGCAGTTTCACCATGTCTTCTCGGGACGCAATTGGTGTGTA
Organism: Sinentomon sp. SZTP_YWyxl; assembly: GCA_030068105.1. Taxonomy (NCBI): domain Eukaryota; kingdom Metazoa; phylum Arthropoda; class Protura; order Sinentomata; family Sinentomidae; genus Sinentomon; species Sinentomon sp. SZTP_YWyxl. The sequence goes on along the minus strand of JASGXE010014479.1, from coordinate 11,372 downwards.
TATGATGACGTCATCGGTAAACATTCTCATCCTACTGTTAACGCCAAAATGAATGTCATTTATGTAAAGAATGAAAAGAAGAGGTCCAAGAACGCTGCCTTGAGGAACACCAGACTTCACAGCCTTTGACGAACGGGAATTTGTCCCGTTAACGGACGCAACAAAGTGCCGGTTGTTGAGGTAATTTTCTCCCAGTGAGAAAAGAGAGAGATGGAGCCCAAATGAACGGAGCTTTGACCAGTGGATGCGGAATACGGTCAAAAGCTTGAGTAAAATCAATAAGAACAGCATGCACAGACAGGAGTTTTTACTTCATGTGACTGAGGGACATCCTGAACAAATTCCAGAAGCTGAGTTGTGCAGGAATACCCTCGGCTAAATCCATGTTAACAAAGAGACAGTAATTCCACTGAGCGGCAGAATTCAAGAACGTCCTGGTGAATGAGTCTCTCGAATAATTTGCTGCAGCTGTTTAGGAGGGAAATCGGTCTGTAGGAAAGGGTTTCGGAAGGAGGTTTCCCACGCTTTGGAGACAACATAAAATCGGTATGCGAGAAGATTCAAATATTTTTATAAACAGTACTGCCAAAAAGGGTACAAGTATATCAGCAATGAATTTCAGAAGTTTGTTCCGAACAGAATTACGAGTAGGGCCGCAGGATTTTGAAGCTTTGTCTCAATTGGTTGAATATCTTCAGACACAGGCCACCTGTTAATACAAACTGGGGAGAAAAGTTAGAACGAAAGAGGTTGTGATTGAGTGTTACCACGTTGCGGCTGATGGAGCTGTGGAATGTTTAAAACCGAAGCAGAAGAGGTTAACGGAACATGAGAGTTGGAGTATAGATTGTCTACACGTAAAACATCACAGATGAGATAAGCTTTTGAGTTATCGTCTTGCGCAGGAAGACCAGAGGAAGGAAGAAGAGATGGCATAGAGGAAGAGGATGGCTTTGAGCTCAAGTATGTCCAGAATGCTTTGCCGTTGTCAGTATTCATTGCACGCTCAAAGTAACTGGAGAAAAAACACCATTCTCACTTTTTATGTCGAAATTTACGCTTTGTTCATGTTTTTCAATCGAAATTTGTTTGCAGGGTTGAGGTTAGTGTCATTTTCCTGCAGTTTCTTAAAGATCCTTCGCTTGCGGTAGTAGATGAGGTTTCGGAGTGAGGAATTTACTCCAATTTATTGTGATTTTTGGAGCGTGTTCAAAGGCGCGCTGCTCGATTTGTTTGTTGTAGGGGACTGCCGCAAACGGAGCAGCGTCAACGCAATGATTGCTCAGCTCGGTTGACATAACTTGCTGAGAGAAGAAACGTTAACCGCATTTTGTGTCTTTATCGAATTCTTGGCAACTCCGGGGTGGAAAGATTTGATTTCCTTGATTACGCCCCTATCTTTTTACAGTCGCCACTCGCCATGACCATCCTAATAGATAAAACCGTTAGCATTCAAGAGAGATACCTACTCGTATAGGGAAGTTTTCCGTTGTGTCCCGAGCAATAGCGGACTGGAATTCACTCCCAGCCTGGTGCTGTCCCAACCTTTAAGTGCATCAATTCTAAGGCGCGGGCTGCTGTGTTAATTGTTCAAAATTGAGTTTCTGGCCAAATTTGATTGGACCTGAAAGTTGTTTTTCTCCACAGGAGTTTGAAAATTAATTTTTCGGATTTCAAACTGTCCGAATTCCTCCATGAACCCAGAAATTTATGTCTTTCAGCAACATAAGTTGTCAATAAAGGAAGATACGTTTGATCTTGTTCTCGACTTTGTAATTTGTCTGCCCTATTTCTCGTGCCTGTTTTTCCCGATTATTGACACTTCTCATTATTTTTTTTTGTGCAAAAGTGTGATTGTTATGTATGATAGTGGGGAAACTCCCACAAATACAGTCATTCGGTCAATCAACCAATTAATCAAATTATCCCAGCATATCCGCTCATTCTAGTTTACAAGATTGCATTGGTCACGACTAGAGATTCATGCATAGGCCTATAGGATATGTAGGTATTAGCGCCCTTTCAGCACCGCCGGCCTGTCGTTGCCTGTCGCCTCCACTTAGATTTTTATCTTTTTGTTTTTGCATAAGAAATTGAAGAAATTGAAATTGAAGAAAGACCAACATTGGTTCAGATGCCACACATATCAAGCGTAGTCGTCACCAAGTGGTCGTTTCCTTCCAATGCTGGTCAACACATATTCATTTCCAAGTCTATCCTATGTGTGCACACGCGCAGGAAGGGCCATTGCCACAGGCCGGAGAGGCAATGCGACAACCGAATCGAAAAAGCTTCAACCAACCAACCAGTCCCTTTGGCCTTCACCGGTCCTATGGGGCCACTGCAACACGATAACGACACATTTACGTACAAACAGGAAGACGAATTCATTCAATCTGAGTTCGACCGCTCGTAGACGTAGAAAGAGCATAGGTTCTCAATACCCACAGTTCTATGACCGCTGCTCTCGACGTCGTTCAATCCTTCGTCCTTTACGTATTCCGCAGCGGCCCTTCGCCTTTCGCACTTCCCGTGCTGCATCAGCCGTGACAGTGAGCTTGAAATTCACTTTATTTACAGTTTTTATCAATTTCAGGTTTTCACGAAAGGAATCGAATCGCCACACCGCTCACAGCATTCACCCGATTTCACCCCACTCCTTCTCGGCTGGCTATACCCTTTTTCTACCTTCCAATTTCTCTCATCCGTAATAAAGCATCCAAAACGCAGCCAGAGCCAGGTAAACGAAATCCACAGCCAGCGGAAGCCAAACTAGTTGCGTGGATGGTCCGGTCCCTGGAAGCAAGTGGGGGGAGGGAGGCAAGGGCAGATTTTTGCAGAATTTCAACATCATAATTTGGGAACGATGGGGTGGGGTGAGGCAGGCCGTGCCATGCCATGCAGTAAGAGTGGAATGAGAGGCGAAATCTCTGTGCTTTGGTGGAAACTTATTTGTCCCTCCCTCCTTCCCGTCATAGTTATTAGAAAAGGCGTGTTGGTTGACTGAATTGAGTTTTACCTTTAGGCAGTGGCTTTGAGAGCAACTCTTCGCTGTTACTCGTATGCCGTGACAGTGACACGCTCCCCAACAAATCCCCCTCCAACCCCACCCAATTCCAGCCTCCGAACGAAGGCTACCTACCAACGAGCATCACCTTCGTTTTTCTATCTCTCTGGGCCTCTATACAGTATACACAAAAACAGACACTTTTTACACACAAAACATCACCTGCAAGAGTACCTGTCTCCCATGCTCTGCGCATCATGTTACGCTTTCATTGCGTTTCTGGTACAGTAATTCTCGGAATTATTCATACGTTGTGTTAACTCCGTTCCATATGTTTATCCCATCCTTTCAATTGAAGTATGGGGGGGTCAGTGATCAAGAAAGCTAAAAAAGAAATTCGATGCAAGCCGTGCATCTACCACTTCCACTTCTCCATTGCAGGATTCAAAAAGAAGACCAAAAGCTATCGAAGTTTGCTTGACAATTTTTATGGGAAACTACAATTATGACGCGGGTTTTTGTCTTTTTTCATGCTCGCTCGCTCGCAGAACGGGTAAGCAATCATGACCAAATAATTATGATCCACTGCTTTTTGGAGTGCTCAGGACAGGAAGTGCAGCCTGTTCAAAAACATACAGAAATATTCCATGAAATTCAAACACTACGACAGTCGACACCCATGCAGGCAACGCAGCTTCCGATGCAGCGGTCCAACGTATAACTCGGTCCACCGTGGACTCTCAACCCGGTTCTGTTGGGTCACGCAAGGTGCATCCAACATCGCCGCTATTGTCAGTTGTCATTGAAGCGTGTCACTTGCTCTGCGCTCTTGAACAATGCACAGGTACATGACCATATACGTGTGCGTTTGGTGGTCCTGGCAGACAGGTCGGAATGGCTCTGGCTCTGTGTCCGGTCGCAAATCAGTGATGCCGCCTTGGCACGGAAAGTGCTGCCTGCCTTCAATCCATTTCGGCATGCCGGCCGGCCTTCGAAATAGGTACCGGGATGGCATGCTTCGCGAGTTGTCATTCTAGGTATTTCCATGGTTGAACTCGCATTCGTACGGCGTACCTCCACACGACCGAATTACATTTCTGACAATTTCGACATTTCTTTTCTTACAATTTCGGTCTGTCATGAACCTGCGAATTTACTTCTGACAGTTTTCTCCTTCTGCAAATTTTAACAGCAGGGCAACCGTCTGTGAGCACTAATTACGAACATGATGATCAGAATCAGGTACCCGTTTCCGTAAACGAATAGCAACTTTTCTGTGGAATTCAATTCAATCTTATCATAATTTGCATTATTCCCAATCCAATTCGTTGACAGCAAGTAGAGGACAGTACACCTGGGACAGTACACCTGAGGATTCATCATTGTAATGGTTGTTACGTATGATTCATTATTGGGATGCACCACAATGAATTGCCATCAGGGAATGGTTTCACCATTATAATTTCAAACAGAGAGCAAGCACTTTGCAAGCAAGGCTAAAATTTAGAGCTGCGTTATTGGAGTCAGATGCGTTGATAATAACTTTTGAGTTTGACACATGCACGAGGCATTGATTCTAGAGATTTTGTTGCAGAAGAAAATAATCAGCGACGGGTGTTTAGAATATAGCAACTGGTGTTTAGGTATAGGTGTTTCGAAAAGTCGGGACAAAAACCATCCGACGCGATTCTATACCGACATACTTTTATGAATCAAAGTTGTTCAGTGAGAAAGTGCAATGTGCTCCGAACCCCCGTTTCCGAAAGATGGGTTCCGAAAATACACAAAATTCAGTTTTCGTGGACCCTGGGGGGTTAACTATGTGTGGCCGTTCATACAGCTCCCACTTTTAGGGAGTGGGTTCTCCTCGAAAAACTCTTTCGAAAACATTTTCAATATCAAATGAACTCGACCGATGCTCCAATTTCCAGATAATCGGCTCCAACAAAATCCTCAAGTGGAAAGGTCGGAATTTCCATCAGGCTATTTTCTTTTTTTGGCTGATTTCATGCCGAAATGTGCTTACCTTGCATGATCAGCTGGATCACTTTCCTCCATTGCTGATTAACATTTTTTTAAACAGTGACAATTGGTTATCGGCACTGTAACCACACAAACAATTGAAAGTACGCAAAGCCATAGTCCAAAAATTAAATGAAGAAGTCATGAGATAAAATCTTAATTCTACGAAAAGGTATAAATTTGGGCAGGTCTAAGATAGCACGTGGAACGGGGTGTGAGACACACGAACAAGCGAATATTGCGGATCAACGAGCAGCTGGGGGATAGATTATTCCAGTCAGTAATTGTGCTGGGGAAGAAGGAATGAAACAAAACATTTTTCCTGCATAATGGAAAGGTGAGACTTAATCTGTGCGTCTTTGCAGTGGTTTAAGGTATAGTAATCAGAGGGAAGTGGATAGTCGACATCACTTGTGATAATGTCGCTGAACAAGTTAAGACGTTGCATCCTTCGACGACTCTCAAGGGTGGGAATATCTATAGGTCTTTTAAGATAGCAAACACTAATCTCTCTACCATATTTTTCGGTTAACACTCTTGCAGAGGCCTCTGTCCGACCTAAAGGGTAATATCACCTCGTTTATGGGGATCCCACACAGAGCAGGCAATCTCCAGAATTGGCAACACCAACGCCATGTGAGCATGTTTTTTCTAGAAGCAAGCTTTGGATTTCGCATGATGTACCCAATTTTTGCGGTGGCCTTGCAATGATGCAAGAAATATGAGGGCTCCATGAAAGATCATCACTCAAGGTTACACCAAGGTATATGTGAAGGTTGATACCACTCGTTAAAAATCAGAATTGCGGCCACGATCTCCAAACAAGACAACTTTTGACTTCGCGGCAATGCGCACCATGCCCCATGTATCACACCATGAAATGATGAGATAATTAAGATCAGATTGAAATACTGCACTTTCACGTGAACTGGTGACGGGTCAATAAATTATTACAATGTCGACTGCAAAAAGTATGGCATTTGACGCATTATGGGCAACAATATCATTAATGAAAATAAGAAATAGAAAAGCGGGCTTATTACACTTCCCTGTGGAACTCCTGAGCAAACAACAGCCGAGGCAGACAAAGCTCCTTGGACAGATACCGAGACCTACCACTCAGAAATAAAGAAATTATGTCAACAATATTTTGCGGAAACATTACTAGGGCACGAAGCTTTTGTATCAGTTTGGGCTGAGAAACATGTCAAAAGCCTTTGGCCAAGTTCAAATTCAAATTCAAATAAAACTTTATTTGCCGTTAATTTGCAAATTTTCAGGAATAAAGCGGCTAAGTCAAAGAAAATTGCATGCGATGGTACACACCCGTCTTGTGACCTGGCAACCTCATGAACAAAGAGAACCCTTAGCCTCACATGATCGTTTAGACGTAAATCCAAATTGGTTGTGTTGAAAAAAAAACATTTCTGCTCAAATAACTTGAAATATGCGTACAAGGAATATTTCAAAACGTTTTGAGCAAGTTGAAGTCAGGGAAATTGGACGATAACCATTGCCACCCTTTTTGGTATTGGGACAATTTTTCCTTGCCTATAAGGCCACAGTCCTTCCGCTTCTTGAATATGCCTCGGTTGTATGGGACCCATTTCTAGTGTCCCATGCCGATGCTCTTGAGCGTGTTCAACGCTGTGCCGCGAGGTTCATTGTTAACAACTATCAGAGAACAGCCAGTGTCTCTCAAATGCTGACTGGTCTGGGCCTGGACCAACTTCACCAACGTAGGAAGGGCGAAAAACTGGCCATGCTAACCAAAATTTTCCAACGAAACGTGCTTATTGAGATACCTCCTCCATTTACACCTAAATTTCTTGCAAGACGTGTGCTACATAGCTTTCAATTCCAGATTCCGTTTTAAAGGCGCGTGCATTTCAATTTTCCTTTTTTTCCACGAACTCTTGTCGACTGGAACAATCTTCCCAGATACTCTCCCCTACTTAGCGTGTTTCCTCAAAAATATAGGTAAAATAATAAATAAAAATAAATGAAAAATATAAAAATTCACTTCGACTTGGCCAATGAAGCAATTTTATCAGACTTATCATGTTGCATAATAGTTTGCTTGACCTCCTTCGTTTTCTTGATTGTAATCGTTTTCGTACTCTTACCGTTTGAGTACCTTTTTTTCTTTTATATGAGTGTATGTATGTATTCTGTGATTTCTTCATGAAGAAGTTGTTGGCAATCTGTTTCTTTGTAATAACTTGTTTGACATATTTGCGAAAATATTAAGCAAATAAAATTAAATTGAAATTGAAATGATCGTCTTTTTCCAATCGTCTGGAATGACCCCTTGCGAAAGAATCAGTTTGAAAAGGGCGGTTAGGGCCGTGAAGGTTGATACCACTTCCAAAGGCTTGCCCGAAATAGCGAAGAGGGTGCTAACTCTTTAATGGGGTGCCAAAGAGGGTGCTAACTCTTTAGGCAATCGAGGAGGGATCTTTCAGGACCAGGAGGCTTAGACTTATTTATTTATTTTTTTATCGCAATCTCAGCTCTAGGCTGAACATCAAACAATCACAGAAACAAGAAAACAAAGAACACGAAATGAAAGCAAAACAAATGTCAGATGGGGTTAAAAACAAAAACCATGCGTCAATCACTAAATGTAACTAAAAAGAAAACGCCCTGTCGTTTCTTGCAGATGACCCGCTGCCTATAATCACTTGCAGTAGAAGGGGGTGGATCTCGAGCTTGAAGGAAGGAAGAGTATGAAGGCAGGGAATTCCACTCTCTCACTGTACGGGGAAGCTGTTAAAATGCTGGCTAAATTTGACACACGGGGCCTCAATAAAAGATCCATTGTCCGAACGCCGTGGTGAAACCCTGGTGCTAAATTCGAATGAAAGCGAAATAACGGAATCCCCATGTATAATTGCTTGCTGGAACCTGAGCCTACTTTCTTTGCGCCTATAGCAGCTATAGAGGAGCAAGTCCAAGTTCTGTCAGCACGCACTAGACAGAAGTAGCACGACTATTATCAGAATAAATGATTCTTGCTGCGTAACGTTGAAGTTGCTCAAGCTTTGAGACGTGGCTAGCTAGAGAAGGGTCCCACACCTCGCATGCATATTCCAGGAACGGGAGGACCATAGGGAATTATAAGCGATAGACCCACGATAGATCCTACCATTTTGCAAAAAAAAAATGTTTTTTTCAGTTCCTTCTTTCCCCGAACATTAACCGAATGGAATAGCCTCCCCGCAAATAGCCAATTGATATCTCGCGCAATTGCTCGCATGCCTCGCACCACGACAGAGATGCCCGTCCCCCAGATTGATGACGTGAATTTTATTCCCCATGACTCTTATAGGCCAATCAGTCTTCTCCCACAGTTCTCCAAAGTCATGGAGCGGTTGTTGCATTGTCAAATTGTGTCCTTTTTAGAAGAAAATTCCACTCTCTTAAAGTTTCAATCTGGGTTTAGAAAGGGTTACAGTACTACTACCGCTCTTCTGAAAATTGTCTCGGACATTTTTACTGCCAGGGAGATTTCCCAGGGAACAATACTTGTACTGCTGGATTTTTCGAAAGCTTTTGATTCGGTGCCCCACGACATTTTGCTAGAAAGGCTTCAGAACCTAAATTTCTCTGGCTCAGCATCAATGCTGATCAAATCGTATCTTTCCCTGAGGCATCAAATAACCCAAGTTGGTGAATGCCGGTCGGAGTCTGGTAGAGTAAGATGTGGTGTTCCACAAGGTTCGATACTTGGCCCACTTTTTTTCTCAATATTTATTAATGATGTTGGAGACAATTTGGATGGCCGTTGTTCGTATCATCTTTATGCAGATGACTTGCAGATTTATATGCACTTTGATTTTGCAAATTTCCAAGTTGTTCTTAATCGTTTTTATGAGATCCATTTCATGAATGAATTTCATGAATGAATGATTGTATTTGAGGGGATTTCCCCTTATCATACATACGGTACATAATACAAGAAATGTTCATACTTCAAAAACTCAAAAACAACAGTTCACTTTCAATAACAATGTACAGAATCAGCATGGTCAAGAAATACAGATCAGCAACGTTAAGCGGGATAATTCCTTGAACAATCCGTGTTCATAAAAAAGAGAGATCTATACCGCCAGGAGAGCAAGGAACCCTACGGCGTTCCTTTATTTTGAAGATCGTGAAAGCGTCAAAAGCGATGTAAGCCTGCAACGAAGAATAGGCACTGATATCGGGGGCTCAAGAATCTTGGCTGGGAGGGAATTCCAATCGCCAATAGCCTGCCCAAGGAAGGACGACCTGCCAAACTCCCTCTTGAAATAAAGAGGTCTCACTTTAAAAGCATGATCCTGACGCCCCAAGAACGTGGGACACGCGATATACTGTGAAAGCTCTTTCCACCCTCCAGATTCACAAAGAACTCTGAAAAAACATAGAATGCGCAGAATTTTTCTCCGGTCAGCCAAGCGTCCCCATCCGAGCTTGGCAAGATGAGCTGAAACACTGCTCATTCTCCTATAGTCCCCGGACACAAAGCGAACAGCCTGCCGCTGTACACGCTCCAAAGCAGCAACATGCAAGGAAACCTGCGGATCCCAAGTCGTGGAGGCATACTCTAAAATAGGCCTTACGAGAGATAGATAAGCTTTCTCGCGAATTCTGAGCGAACACTTCCTGTAATTTCTTTTGATAAAGTAGAGTGCTCGCCATGCCTTTTTAGCGACCAATGCAACATGGTTTGACCATTCCAGTTTGCTGGTAAACTTGACCCCCAAATACATAACTTCCTTGCTAGGAACCAGTTTAATCCCATTCAAAAAATACTCAGCGTCTACCACGGCGACCCTCGAAAATCTGACCAAGGAGCACTTCTGAGCATTTAACGCCATTTTAGAAACTGTGCACCATTGGGAAATCGATATCAGATCCTCCTGGAGAACCTGTCGATCATTAATTGAGTCTATCTGTCTGTACAACACACAGTCATCAGCAAAGAGACGCACTTGTGACTTTATGCCGTGAGTTAGGTCATTAATATACACAATAAATCGATAAATATATATATTCATATAAATATATAAATATATATAATCATAAATATTTATTCCATGTGTTTGTTTTCATTTATTATTATGATTTAATATCCATGCGGCAATCTAATTACTGGCCTTTTTCGCACGTATCCTATGTTTTGCCGTGCAATATTCACCGCAGCTGGTTTATCCACCCACGGAAAAGGCGGTCGAGCCTTCAAACCAATCGTCTATCAAACTACAGGGTGTTTGCAATTTCGCCCGTATCTGTCTGGGACTTTATTAAATGCCCTCAATTTCGGCCATTCGCTCAAAAAAAATTCTCTGGTTTCAACAGTGCTTTTAGTTCCTTCCCATCGGTCAGTATAATTGATATGATTTTACCACAACGAGTATATTTGAATTTCACTGTTTTCGCTCAACCCCAAAATTGGTTGTCCTGTTGCATCAGGAACTGGCCTAAATACCCTAGGGTTTTAGGTACATTAGACGCTCCGTCATCGCTTTTCCTCCCACATCCCTTTGTTCTTGCTAGCAGTTCAAATGTTACACGTAGCCTACCTTCCCCACCCATCCCAACTGGGATCACTGCTCGCCTTCCTGCTCCTGCAGTGCAAGCCAGCAGCAGGAGCGGGATGGCCAGCATTGATCCGTCAGTTGCGATGGAGGGGGTGGGGATGCCACCGAGATTGGCCACCAACAGTCAGTATTTTTTGCCCGCTTCTAACCTTAATGTGTCCACATCTCTTGCAAATTCTTCACCTATTCCATTTGCTTCGAATTTCAGGCTACCTTCCCCACCCATCCCAACTGGGATCACTGCTCGCCTTCCTGCTTCTGCAGTGCAAGCCAGCAGCAGGAGCGGGATGGCCAGCATTGATCCCTCAGTTGCGATGGAGGGGGTGGGGATGCCACCGAGATTGGCCACCAACAGTCACTATTTTTGCCCGCTTCTAACCTAAATGTGTCCTCATCTCTTGCAACTTATTCACCTATTCCATTTGATACGAATTTGAGGCTACCTTCCCCACCCATCCCAACTGGGATCACTGCTCGCCTTCCTGCTCCTGCAGTGCAACCCAGCAGCAGAAGCGGGATGGCCAGCATTGATCCGTCAGTTGCGATGGAGGGGGTGGGGATGCCACCGAGATTGGCCACCAACAGTCAGTATTTTTTGCCCGCCTCTAACCTAAATGTGTCCGCATCTCTTGCAACTTCTTCACCTATTTCATTTGATACGAATTTGAGGCTACCTTCCCCACCCATCCCAACTTGGGATCACTGCTCGCCTTCCTGCTCCTGCAGTGCAACCCAGCAGCAGAAGCGGGATGGCC